>JABFPB010004108.1:0-15542 GCA_022817645.1 Ceratoteleas bidentatus | reverse complement strand
ACGTCACGCATGGAATCGATGTGGCCCCTATCGGGAAAATCTGCCCGATAAGGCCCAGACATGGATCTCGTGTGGAAGATTTTCCCGATAAGTGCCACATCGATTCCATGCGTGACGTACCCGATCACAACCCCATCAATTTCGTACAATTTCTACTAGGGATAGAGCACTTTATATAATGCTACCGCTAGTAAAAGTTAGCCGGGCTTGCCCGGATTGGAATCAGGGCCCTTCCTATGGAAGCCCGGATATTGCATCTGATCGGTGCAAACCTAGATGGGACCCGGCTAATGCCCGTTCGGGTATGCCCAGACAGGACTGCCCGTATAGGCAGTATACGGGGCCTGTACATGTACACCATCCGGGCCCCGGCAATGTTCGTAACGCCTCGCCCGGGGAATACGCCAAGTGTCAAAATCCCCCTTTTTTCAAACATTATTTTAACAATGTTAACCCTTTTCGACTTTGGATTTCGACTTCTCAAATTAAAGAGAAAGAACCAAATTTTCATATAAAAAAAATGTTAATAACGGTTTTTTGATTTTTTTAAAGTTATTGTGATTTGACGTTGAAATTACTTTATTTCGATAAAAAAAACATCGACTTTTTCAGACCCTGAGACTTTATTGTTTTATCATACTGTAATATTTATGGTTATACACATAATCATACTATACAATCTTCAGATGAGTTACTATTTAAATCTTAGCACAGTTAGCACCACTTACATGCTTATCTTACAAACCTAAATCGATTAATTTAATTTAATTTTTTCATTCAGGTTCACATTATAATAATTTAAAGTGTTGTAAATCTGTTTGTGTTACATTTTTAACATTTCAAAACGCTTTGGAATTTTTAAAATAGCATTACATAGCAAGTGCTCTATCTAATAGGGCAAAAACATCTAAATAGGATTATGGGGAATATGAACCAATACACTTTGCTCAGAGCCGAAAAAGCACTTTTCTAATTGTTTTTAGGTAAAAACAAACCAGTATCCGTGTTTTTAGGGGGTTGAAGTTTTTTTCAACCCCCCCAATCTGAGGGGGTTGAAGTTTTTTTCGTCGATTTCACATGAAATAGCGCTCGCGCTTCCGCACGAGCGCGGAAGCGCGACCGTGCCCCGACGGGGCTTCCCGAATCGAGCACGAGCGTGAAAGAGCCCCAGCCAGGCTTCCGCGCTCGTGCCCTGCTTCGGGCCCCCACTCGAGACCCCGATGCGGCCGTGGGCTGCCCCAAACCGGGCTGCCCTTCCGGGCTCCGGACACTTACAGGGGTTGCCCGGACCAATTGCTACTAATGGACACTCCGCTAATTACTCGCTGTTGTGTTCAATTAAAAAAAAGTCTGGCAGCAGCCATACGTGTTTCACTTTGACGAAGCTAATTTCTCGACTCCCATCGCTAGAAGCCTCGCCAACACACGACAGTTCGAGCCGCGAGACACGCGCCGTCCCTTCCCCCCTCTTTTCTCTCGAATGGTTACCGATTCTCGTGATTTTTCGATTTCGCCGATTGTTTATCAGAGACCTAGACGCGCAGCGCGTTTAGTTGGCGTGAAATGTTTGTTGGGTCAACAGTGGTGCATTCGATTTACAACTTTTCGTAACAGGAGCCGCGCGGTGACGCAATTTCGCCGAGACGTGTACCGAAGCAATCCCGTTGGCGGGAAAAAATGTCGCGCACAAAAAAAGCGCGCTACAAAATGAATTTATTTTACAATTGAATTTATTTTCAATTTCAGATCGAAAGATTGGCCGCGCGGCGCTTCGTTAAAACTCGCGTCCGCCGTGGAATTTGTAAAAAATATTGACATTTAATTTCCGTTGAAAAAGCGCCGCGTGAAAAATGTTGCGCTCCGGGTTACGCGCAGATGTAATTACGCCGATAAATGACGTATTTGCCGGATCAGCCTGCAGAGGATGCATTTCAGCGAAGAAAGGAAAATCGGTTCGGTGTATTTGAGCATTTTTGTCTTGGGAATATTTTTGCAGATTTTTATGTTTCGGATTGTTTCAGTAAAATGATCGCATATGAAGTTCTGTGTTTCCTGATACACGCAGGGAAATATTTGGTTAAATCAACCAAAGAATTTTGTTATTATATGGTCAGCAAAAGTATTTGGTTGATTCTACCAAACATTGTGTTGATTACTTCACACAGGAGTTTCCCAATCATGTGACATGTCAGACGATTGAGGTTAGAATACAAAATTAATTACTTTTCACATGAAAGTGAATCAAATCAGTGTCGATATTTAATTATTAAATAATAGCATTTTTAGATACGCTGATAAAAGCAATTTGTTTAATATCGATACTTATCTGAAATATACAAACACATTCATTGTACAAAGTATATACAAATATCTTACACCTTCACTAATAATTCTTACTTTTTCATATACCGGGTACAAACATTTGTCGCGTATCTGTCTTATAATTCAAGTTCATTTTTTTTTAATTTTCATTTTATTTCGCTTTTTTGTCATGCACAATATTTTGAGTAAAGAACAGAACTTGTTTTATAAGTTTTTCAACTGCTGCTGGAACCATACTTCACATTACGAATACACAGTACAAAATTAGAGGAGTTAGTGTAATAGGTAACGGAGTGAATACTGACACTTTAATGGAGTTATTTACACTCCCAAAAGCAGTTTTATATGAATCTTGCGTTATTACCTAAAGTCACACTTTGCGGTGTTGATGTTTGTTCCTAACATTGTATCTTGACGTTTCGCGATCGTCAGTTTACACCGACAAGTGACACTTTCACTTTCTGAAGTTACACTTTAATTTACAATCAACTCCGTTACACTGACACCGCTTTGTCACACCGTTAAAGTGTGGACCTGCAGAAACTCAATACTGAGTTTATTTAACTCCCGTGACACCCATTTAACTCCGAATTTTTTACTGTGTACTAAAGAAAAGACGTCTGATAACATATATTTTAATATAACATCCATCATCTGCAATATGGCCATCTGACTTCAAGCTGTCATATCAATACCCAATATATAGAACTGATTCCCGATTTTTTCAAATAATAATCATTAATTATTTTATACTTATATCTTTATTTTCTTCGTATAAATATTTCATTATTCACTTTTCTACAAAATATGTTTCTCAATAAACAATAAACAATCTTTTCATTACATTTATTTATAAATTTCAATATTAAACCTCATGAAAATATGGTTTTCGAATTTTCTTAGTAAAATATGCACTCTGAAAATGTTTCATAGTCCTCTGTGGTAATAGATTGTTTCAAATTGCAATTTCGAACTGTATTTTTTATGCGAAATGATTGCGATTTCGGTTGCCCGGCTCTGCAGACACCGAGGCTAATTCAATCTCGTGAATTATTCTTCGGGAGACGCGCGCACGCGGACGAAATGTCACATTCACGTAGACCGGATTCTTCACTTAGCCTTTTCTACTGCACTTTACGTCCCTTCTGCTTCTCTTTTATGGTCAGAACCGTTGCTGGCTTTACAGCATCGTCTTGGTTTTCTTGCGTGTTTACGTGCTCCACGCGACGACGTCGAATCTCTCGCGCTCATTTTGATGACGTGCCTGGTTATGCCCTTGTCCACATACACCAAAATCCCGGGCATCTAAATTAATTTCAGAAATTGATTGCGAGAAATCCCAACATCTGTAGTCCAGACATTTTTATTGCCAGCGGCTAAGCTGGTGGCATTTTAACGGCCTAAATGTTTGCTTATCGTTGTTGAGTTCCGTTCATATTGAGTTACTTTAGTATCAGTTTTGCTTGTAGAAGCAGTTTGAAATTTAGAAAATATATTGGCAAATTTAGATATTGAGTAAGACAAAGTAAGTTGTAAAATTGATTTTAAAAAACATTGTGACTTTTCTACTGAATCGAATAAAGATTTGAAAGATTTGTATTATATTATTTGTGAGTTGAAGAACCAACTTTTTTTTCGATGAACTTGAAAGAATTGCATAAGATTAATCTTTTGAGAGTATTTCAACCGTTACTCCTAAGTTTCAAAGATTCTTCACATCGTCGAGTGTTTTAAGATAGCGTAATTTTGTTTTAACGCCAGCAATAAATATTGTAAGCTTAAAACACGATTTTCCAACAACTTTTTCTCCTTCAAAATGAGTTACACTGCCTTTACTTTCCTCCGAATTTATTTGAAACTTTCTGGAGATTCATTCCTAAATTTAGATTTAAGAAAATTCTGAAATGTTTCCCCGTAACTGCATCCCACAACACTAAACTTCGCAACGTTTCTTTGCAGTAACCTCTCTGCATAATTCCGACCCGTTACCTTTGCCACCAACACAGAAGCGACGCGTCGTTTTCTGCGTTTACCACTGCTGCCAAAAAATACATTTCTTCACTGAAATTCACCAGTTATAAATTCGTATTCAATACGAATTTATAACTAATTGAATTAAAACATTTCGTGATAACTGATTGTGACATTGCGTGATAATTGAATTAAACATTTCTCTGCATTAAATATTTCTCAACTTCAATTGAAACATCGAACTCAACAGTGCGAAACCAGCTTGAATTAACTCGCCCAATTATCTCTTCGTAACTGTGAAAATTACATTACCACATTCGCAAAAAAATAGCTCGAAACTGTAAATTAACCCGCAACTCGTCACGCACTTTCTTCGCGCGCGAATATTCCGAATGAAAATCTGATGGAGCGATCCCGATATTCCGTTCGGAAGCGCCGGGACGATTTCAACGATAGATGATGATTCGATATCCGTCGTGCGAAATGGTAGGTGGGCGCGATAGCGTGACTCCACGTAGAATACAGAGAGAAGAAAAGTCGTCAGCGGGAATATCAGAATAATCGACTTCCAATTCCGACGAGCGCCGCTGTAAACGATCATTGATAGCGCACCTTCTATTCGGAATGCGTTACTTGTACGTAAGGTAACCCCGAATAAAGCCCGAGTCTGCCGTAAAACCGTACGGTTATGTCTTCTCAAAAGTCGCTCTCGGCTTCGCCTTGGCTACAACGTTATTTGTGTATTCCGATTCGTAATTTCCCTGTTAATTTCGCACGTCGAACAGCTCATAGGCGAAGAATGCAGACTAATTTTTTCACGGGAAGCAGATTTTTTCCGAAACTGTCATATGATGGACTGATAACGAGAAAAACATGGTGAA
The DNA here is from genome assembly GCA_022817645.1 of Ceratoteleas bidentatus. Classification (NCBI taxonomy): domain Eukaryota; kingdom Metazoa; phylum Arthropoda; class Insecta; order Hymenoptera; family Scelionidae; genus Ceratoteleas; species Ceratoteleas bidentatus. Next base: position 10,368 of record JABFPB010004108.1, on the reverse strand, counting down.
ATCACAGCTTCGACAGCAGAATTTCGTACATATTTCAAAACGTTAATCCACCGCGAGCATCCAACTACATCCCTGAAAAGTGCGTCTTTCGTGTATAAAGGCCCCGATAGAACAAGATGTATATTATACGTATATTAGACGGACATTCATACATAAAATAGATATATACATATAATATACATATATTATACATATACTAGTTATATATAAAATGGGTGTTCCATCAGGGGGCTTGTGTTTTGATGACTCAATGCGGCGAGAGAAAGGTTGGTACACTAAAAAAAGTTGTCATGCACTCTTATCTGAAACTTATCTTGTTGTCACAACAACATGAATCTGTCTGTGACAATATGCAGTTTTTAAGGGTGTGGTAAAAAGCTGTGTCCCGAAATGTCAGCACACAAATACAATAAATGAATGGTCAGCAACGTAACTAAACATTCATTTATTGTGTTTGTGTGTGGATTTCATATGGAAAATCGATGCTCTTAATCAGTCGATAGCTTCAACTGTCGCGACCGATGAAAATATCAGTGCGTCCACGGAAATTTTCTGTACACGTGCACGTTCGAAATATTGAATGTTCATCAATGTCAACATTCAATATTTCGAAGCAAGGAACTGAAACAAAAGTTTCGATGTTTTGTAATTGACAGTTCAATTACACCGTGCTTTATGATTATACACGGTAGAGAAGTAAACGATTTAAGGATAAAGGTTTAAGTTTATTGAGTAAAAACAATAGGTGTTTACAGAAAACTGTTTTATGAGAATGGGCATATTACGGATTTTAATAATTCGGGTAATATATAACTAATAATAATTACGAACAAATCTCCAATTTGTTCATAAATTCGAACAAATTAGATATTCGATTTCTTTCTGTTAATATTTCTCAGTACAGTTAAAGCTACCTCTTTTCGCATGCTCGCTTTTTGGTACTGTCAAGCTCTCACTTTTTGCGATTTGTTCCGAACTGAAGAATATAGGTTCATCATGAAAACTGAGCATGACAGGGGATAGATAGATATATGCATAGGGGAGAGGGGAGGGGATAGATAGATATATGCATATAATATACATATATTATTAGATATATGTAAAATTGATGTTCTACCTGAGTTGTGTTGTTACTCCGCAAACAATAAATTGCAAAAGCGGCTGTAATGCGTTTTTCATCACTTAGGGCGGAAAACCCACAATACCTACCCTGCCAGCGTTGGAAAATGGCTTCCCGTACCTTTGTAATGAAAAATATCGTACGCATCTCGGCAGGAATTTGAATTTCTCGTTTCTTGCAGCAAGAAGCGAGTGAGAAATACGAAATTCCCTCCCTAGTTAGATAGATTTTATAACTGTAAATACGGTAAAATGTATCAATTACATCCGACCCAAGCACTCGTCAGATCATTACAAAAAAATACATTGTGATACATTCTGATACCTTAAATCATTTATTAACGTTGAAATGACATTGTAATTAGTTGAGAATCTGCAAAATATTAAGAATATTTACTTTAGTGTACTCGATTATGTACTCTAATGTGTCTCTTGATTATCACTTATATGTTACGCAGAGTTCATTGTATCTATTCTTACATTATAATCCACGAAGAATTCGAACTTCTGAAAAAAGAAGATAAAAACAAAAAACACGTAAATCAACACTTCCGTGAAAAAAATACAGCAGTACAACAACAATCCCAACTTTCTCTTTGCATATGAAAGCAAGTCTCCCTGCTTTTAACACATAAACGAAGACATCGCCTCTAACTCCGAAACGGTCATTATCACTTCTGAATTTTTTCATAAAATCCCCGTTTATATAAGGTTCCGGAATTCATCATTGCTATATAATTTCAACTCCTTTTCCTTCACAAGTATTCAATCTCTCTAATCGATAATACGTCATTGTCAATCAGCTGTTTTTTTCCCCGCGATTTTGCTGTTCTCCCCTGGACCTCGCAGCGATTTAATTAAAAGTGCAACGCATAAAATTACGATAACAGCGACAAAACGGCGCGCCCGTTTTGTCCGGCGCGCACTTGTTATATTGTATTGAAATTCGAGCCTTTGTTGGCGGGCAGCCCAGCGCGTCGCATCTTGCCGAAACCGGGCGAAAATGCGAAAATATGAATGTCATTGTCTGCGGCTTACACGCCCTTTTGTTAATTGTTTCGCCGGCATCGAAAAACGCCCGGCCAGAAATGCGATACCGCGCTTTAATTAAGTGATGTAACGTTTGCTTTCAGCGCGAGTCCGCCGGCGCGTCCACTTTTCACGGGGCATATTTTCATTATTCGCAATCGTAATTTTCGGCATGTTTTTTCTTTTTCGAACGGTCGCGCGGCATTGTCTCGGACATGCATATTCAGATATTTTTCATCGGCCGATATTTTGTCGGCAGAAATGGCACCAGTGCGCGCAACGCCATCGACGCTACGATCGTGACGTTTACTTTTCGTCGAACGATTAATGGCGTAGTGGGGGAAGTTCATGTAAATGATGCAGCGCCGGGACCCGAATCTTCGCGATCGGAGAACCGTCAAAGTGACGCGCGAATGGCATTTGATGGAATAATTAGAGCCGAGGATTCCAGACGAAGCTGACGTTTCCGTCATGTCTGTGTGCAGCACGACTGCGACGGTTATTATACGTTGGCATCATCTGACGCATAATCTGCTCAAGAGCAAGTGCCGAATAATTAATTACTGTTACACGTAGGACCAAGGGACGCATTGGACAACTCTTAGTTAGACGTAGAAGGAGTTTGGATGTGAAGAACCCTCTAGGATGAATAATCCAAGTCTATTGTATCACAATAGACTTGGATAGAATAATCGGATACTTGACAGTACTTTGTCTCACGTTTGAACAGTGAGAAAACTCAATAAACTAAAAACTATTCTTTTCCATATTTACAGAAAAAAAAATTTTACTAATATATAATTTTACCAATATATAATTTTACCAATATATAATTTTACCAATATATAATTTTACCAATCATATAATCGCGAGGCATGCTTATTAAAATATAGTAACTGCAAAGTACGTTTCTCACTTGGTATGGTAAACTTTCGCATCCCGAGATCAACAAATCGTGATAATTTTCTGATTATAAAGTGATCACACCATCGTTGTACCTTTGTGATTTAACTTACTGTTCATAGTAAATTAATTTTTATTTTTAACATAAAAGCCCTTTACGGTAGACGTGTGATTTTTATAATGAAAAGTGCTTTTTCTTTCGTTTCTTTTGTGGATGAAATTAATTGCAGGTTTTGTTTGGTAAAATTGTAGATGTGAAAAGGTCTTGTTTCGGTTAAGGTGAACGGAGATTGAAACGGGGAATCGGGTGAAGAGTAATTTTTAATTAAGGCCTTCAGGGGGTGCTCTCTAAAATTGCCGACAAGATGTTATTGCTATTAAACTTTAATGTCACTTCTAATTAAATCGCGCTGCTTAGGTTCCGAGGGCGCTCAATATGTAGAGGCGAATTATTACTGGGATTAATGGTACTGTTATTAGAATAAATGTTAGCGATGACAGCGAACTAGCTTGATCAAGTGGATGATCTAAATTGAACATTCAGGGATGTTACTCTCCGTGAAATGGAGAAATAAATTGTGGGGGTTTGTAATCCGTGTTTTACGGTTGTCAATCGGATGAGAGGATGGAAAACTTTTTGATGGTATTTTATAAGTTGATTTAGAGGGGAAAGTGATATTTATGTATTCTCATCGTTACATCAATAAAATAAAACATATTTTAGTTTTGCTTTCTTAGTTAGTTTAGACATCGTGAGTTTTAGTTGTACCAGAATAATTTTGGGTTCACGAAATAAGGTCAACTTATAATAAACTTAGACTTACATTACGTTGACGAGATCTTTTAGTTCTGCATATAAGCAAATGTATATCGTTGTAAATATTGAATGTTAAAGTGATGTCGAACGGACGGAGCAAGTTTGAATTTGCTATTTGCGCAAAAAGTAATATTTGTTGTATTATTAATGAATTAACAAATATTTCACAAAAAACTAATCATAGCGCCATTCTGTGATTAAAGAAGAATGTTTTGAAACACGCAAATATATTTTTTAACAATTTGTGAAGGAATAATTTGCAAACTATGGATTTTGTAACCTTAAAACCATGATAATGACGTAGTTTGCAAATTACATCTTCACGCTTTGTTTAAAAATATATTTGCGTGTTTCAAAATATTCTTCTGTAATCATAGAATGGCGCTATGATCAGCTTTTTGTGAAATATTTTTTATTTCACGAATAATTCAATAAAAATACGTGAATCATAACAGAAGTCGATATTGAAGATATCGGGACCTATCGACATGGCCTTAAGGGGACCGTCTGGTGCTTTTTGGCCAAAAAAAAAGATTTTTTTACGAATTTTGTTTTATTCCATATTCTAATACTTTGATATGTGGTCTATAATATGGATTTAAAGAAAATACGTAGAAATCGGTAGAATAGTTAAGATTTTATCCAATTTACTATACGGTCCCCTTAAAACGAGACAAAACAATTTATATTTAATACCTTTGTTTAGTACATGTAAGCAACATGTTTAGTGTTTTTATTCTTTGGGGTTATCGGTACCCCAGTTCTTGGATTCAGGTTTAAAAAACTTTATGAGTGCAACTTGAGTGCACTACGTATAATACAATTTAATCTAACAAATTTCATGGAGCAGTCATTATGTCTTTGTTTTCAGTTATTTACGTAACCTCCGTCCAAAATACAGATTGATAATTTATTCTGTATGAATCGATAACAAAATGCAGATATGTGATGTAACAGTAATAAAATGCATCACGATGCTGAAAGGTAAGACAACGAATAACTCAGTTGCTTGTTACGCATTATTCGAAACAATACTTTACGTTCATTTTAAATTATTGTATTGTCCTCTGACTGCACAAACTATACAATTATATGTTCAAATTATATGTTCAAATTTTGTACACAAACAATCTATATGTTTAATTATTTCGTACAATAAAAAAATACATTACAGTTCAAGGCATATTTTTCTTAATTACACGGAAGTAAAAGTACTCACACAGTTGTACTTTTTTTATTCGAATACAATATTACAAGATAACTAATTCAATTTTTTTAGTCGGACAATAAAATTTCGTCATATTTTGAATATCATCAACACGCTTCCAGTCCCCTCTATTGAATAAAAAAACCCTCCGTTCACCATTCATATCAAATTTGCAAAAAAAATTTCCTATGCGACCCGAATAAAAACATTTTAGAAACTATGTAAATGAGATATCTTTTGATTGAAGTTACATTGTGACCAAATTGCGATCAAAACCTGACCCTAAAAAATCTCATGGCAATTGTTTTTTTCCATTTTCAAAACGCTCCATTCCATCGTTTTCCACGCTAAATTACCCCGAACTAATACCGGTGATAAATAAAAAATTTCACGACATAGTCGTCACGCCGCGGAATTTATTCGCGCCGGCGGTTGCCGTTCTCGCGGTGTTGTCATTCGGCCGTCGCGTGTTCTACGTTACAAATAAACGAGCTACGCGGTAAGGTGCGCACGAAGCGCTTGCGGGGGAACGAGAAGAAGTACCGAAGCCGCAAAAAGACGAGATAACAAGGACGCATATACCGGGCGCGGGAATGGCTCGAAATAAAAACCGAGACGCCGACAAAACTGAACGCGAATCCGCGGGAAAGCCGCGCTAGCTCTATCTTTGTCGCGCTGATACTCGAGGTAACCTCTTATGGTTCCTTTTATCTCGCGGACGTGCCACAGTCAAAGCGCCGGCGATACACTTGCCCGGGCCGAAGCTGAAGAACGCCCGTATGTGCGCGATTTTCCCGTGACGAAGCAAACGCGTCTTTTGTCCGCGCATTTCTTCCGAGCGTTTCGCTAATTTTGCGAGCGAGCTCAAACGTGCCACACGCTTTTACATGGAGAGTAAATATGCTTGCTTTTTGGCTTAGGGGTATCAGTTTAGGGTTGGAGCTTCCTTTGTGATTAGAGAGGAAGTGTTTTGATGTTATTCGGTCGAAACGTTAGTACGAATAGTTAGAAACACTGACATTATGTTATTGTATTAATACCCACAGTTAAAATCAATTCTGTAACGTAATCTTGAAAAATTCAAAAGAAGACACCAAAAAAAGTTTGTGATATATATTGAAATATATTGAAACTCGTTGTATTTTGAGTTGGAAGTGATATAGTTTTGACAGGTATTTCGATGTCAAAACGTTAAGATTTGTTACCTGAATCAAATAAGTTATATTTATTATTACTGCGGGGCATACAAAATGTCAATGTTTTATTCCAAAATAAGTCTATTAATGCAATAAGAAACATACAAATCATTAAAACAAAGTTGTGCTATTGATTTTAACTGTTATATTTTCGACAATCATAAGTAAGCTAGAGAATAGCCCATTTATCGGAATTTTACATTTTTCACGTAAAATTTTACGGGTATCACGTAAAACTCCACGTTTTTTTACGTAAAATTTCATGAAATGTTACGGGAACTGAATTACGTGATATATCACGTAATTTTACAGAACTGAGTTGACAATACGAAAAACAGACTTGTTTCGGGGAACCACACTCGGACGCGTTCAACGAGCAAGAGACTTCGAACCCAAAAATTGCTCTTCAGGATCTCATCAAGACGCCTCTCCTCTCCCCAGCCGTTTCCACCACCACTTTGCCATAATTGACCGGCCAAAGTTCGAATCCACCCGCCGGCTGATAGGCGGTTCCTTACGGCAGACCAGGGGACATCAATTTGATAACGGAACTTGGGTCGCTTAAGGTGGACTAGGTCCTCAACTCCTTCGTAGCCGCTCTTGGTCCCTGGAAGGAGGGCGTTCCAACCGCAATCTCGGCCGGAAGTTAACAAACGGCCCAATATTGGCACAGTACTGGCAGCCGTACTACGGCACCCAAGATCGAGCCAGTACCGGTAATATGGTTGTAATATGATTTACAAATGTCACCGATTAATAGACAAAGTTAAACCATGACCGGCACAACTGCAAATCCAATGCTATGCGGCTACTGGCCCAGTATCAATCAACCATTAAAATGTACGTAGTTCTCCAACTCTGGCTGAACCCTGACACAGTACTGGTTATATGTCGTAATTATTTGACAGACATGAGTTAACCAGATTTGAGAAGATTGTGTACCCAGCACTGCACCATTCGTGCCCCAGCAACAAGAAAACTGAAAATTGTCCATCAATCCTGGAGAGGTTCTGGCTGACCACTGGGCCATAGTCCAGCCGACGTTATCATTCCAGTACTGGCACAATTCTGGCAAACAAAAGAATCAGTACCATTGCCAGTACTGTCATTCCGGCGATGGTCTTGAGCCTGAGTTGGACCATATTACAATTTTCACATGAGGTGATATTCCGGGTGGGCGAACTGTCAGACTCCAGACTGCCGCGGTTTTGCCAACTCCGTCGGAGTCGTCCAGGGTTCGCCGAAACCAGAACAGGTGAATGTTGAGTCCCCGTAGAAAAGGCTGGCGCCGTGAGCCGATGAAGAAGGGGCGGGTGGTTGGGAAGCGAGCGACGCAGGTGCGGTTGTGGCGGTACGTTGGGTCGAGGGCCCCGATGCCCCCAGGTGACAGGGCGGCACACGTGGACTCGACGACTCGTCTCTCGGTGGAGCTCTCACCGGTCGGGTCTCCGGGATGGGCTGGAATACAAAAAGAAAATCTGGAAGCAGGGCATTTCCTTACTAGACGTTACAAGAGAATTCAAATGGCAATCTACTGGCCCAAAAAACGAATTAACAACTCATAAAAGAGAACAAAATCATAACGCGATATGATTATGGGGAATTATAGGTTTCAAGGCGCCGGCACGCCAATCATCTTTCCTGTAAAGTAAATTATATAACACGGACTGACTATTTACACTGTTTCTCGCGACTCAGACACGTAGTTCGGATTCGGCAGGTACAGTCTAGGCGAAATTTTCTAGTTTTCGACGGTGGCATCCTGTTACCCCGTCACAGCAGACATATTATTATCTAGTGGATCTCACAGGACATTTTTTTCCGTATGTATCTTAACCCTTTCACTTCCCATCGTCATTAATCGTTGTTGAAATTATTGCCTTAAAGCTGTGTGCATGTGGCCATTAGCGATGACCAAATATTTTCTGCCTCTTGCATTATGAGCGATTGACGCCGTCACGTGTTGCCAATGGAGCCGCGCTCAAACAGCTGACGATGGATTTAGTTACCTACAGATTTTAAAAGTCGTCTGCACTGTCTGAGTTTCGCTCATTGATTTGATTCGCTCTTACACCGACAGTATTGTGTCAGTGGAAGTCAATTCTTTGTCCATAGGAATTGAAAGCGTTAAACGATCCATGTAGTACCTCTTTCAAGAATGAAAGCGACGTTATATCTCACTAACTTGTTTTTCAATAAAAATTAAATTAAAAGTACATATTTTTTTTAATGTATTGTTTTAAAATCGGGCTTGATTATTATTGGATATTCATTAATATTTGAAATTAATAATTCGATCGAATAATTGGAATTTCATGACTATGTTTACGAATATGCGTATCCAATACGAGCATCCAAATAACTCACAAATGCGAATAGTTAACATTTTTCTGACAATTTTACCGTATTGAATAATTGTTTATTATTGGAAATTAGAAAGAAAGTTTTATATTGGGGCCGCCGGGATATATAGTAAATTTCACTAATACATATTCCGCACTGTAAAAGCAGTTTCTGTAAACGAAAAAAGGTACACGGAAAACTTCGCACTTCGATCCAAGTCCAATCCACTTTGGGCCGACACCGTGGCTCGAAAAAATAATAAATTATTAACATTTGTCGCGGCCAAGCGTCGAGTGACCGTGTCAGCCGTTGCGCCACTTTATCACAAACAAAGCCGACTTCGCCGTAAATGTATTATTCGCGATTTACGGCCGAGGCTTTGCGGGATAAGATTTATTGTTTAATAGACTTATTCCCGGAGAAGGTTTGATAGCTGAAAGGGCTGTATTAATTCGTGATGGCGCCGGAGTGGTTTTCGTTAATGAAATTACAGGCGCCAATTTTTTCGGGCATCTCTTTTGGGGTGGAATCGGTTATGGAAAGGGAGCAATCCCGGGAAAACGACAAGTGTTAATGTTAGCAGATCATCGGACTTTTTATGTGCTACGTTTCAATATTTATAACATTTCTCGATTATTTGGGATCAATATATCTGATTGCGGAAAATGCTTAACCCTTAAACCCCTATTGTATGATATATGATACATTCACTTTATTTCATTCTCCTTGTTTACCAATGCAACAAATTCACTTGAAAGGTTCGCAGTCAAGCAGAGTGGGTCTAGAAAGACACCGTAAACAAGGATTTGAGGTGATTTTGGTGATTTTAGAATAAAACTCGACAGTTTGAAAATTGCGAAATGGCCTGAAATAAAATTGTTTCCAAAATGGTGTTTTCAGCTTTTTGCAATTATTAATTTTTCCATTATAATCGATTAAAAATCGATACATTAAATGCGAATTTTGTAATCCTGAGGCCTAGAATATACTGTAAACACCAACGGCTAAGCGAATTTTTCACAAGCTCTAATACTATCATCTTCAGTTATATATTATAACTAGCAGCTTTCACGGAATATCATGTTATATAGAGTTTTAACGGATAATTAATCAATAATAGAGTAAAAACAAACCATTAAACACAAACACACGTTTCCTTTAAGTGTTAATCTATGATCAGGGTCTTAAGGGTTAAACCGACATCACAATGAAACATTTATTAGTTTCAAGTCACATAAGTTTTACAGTAATCCCAATTTAAGCTTATTAATATCGTTTCGTTTTTCTGTTATCTCGTGAACTATAAATCCCAGGTTTCGAATTAAGGTAGTTATATCGTCGAGAGATGTATTTTAGATATTAACTGAAAACTACCCGGTAGGAAATTGCCAGTGCTGAGCCAGTACTGCACTCAAAAAAATAATCCGATTGCAATCAAGTATATAATATACTTAGATTTCATATTCTCGAATCAAGTATATTCGACTTGATTTGACTCTTTTTTTTTCACTTCAGTCAATTCGATATTAAACTTCATTTCGTTTTTATATTTAGAATGCCTATCTAATACATCAATCATTCTATATAAACATAACATAATTTTGCCAAGCGTTTATAACATTAACAATCAAATTGTATTTAATGCAGTAATATTTCAATTGTTAATTTGAGTTACACATTAGAATGTTCTCAGTCTCGCCCCCCGGCTGCGAGACAAGGACGAACAAAATCGTCGGTAAAACAATCGAGGAACG
>JABFPB010004107.1:0-15544 GCA_022817645.1 Ceratoteleas bidentatus | reverse complement strand
TTCCTAAGATTTCATAAGAAAATTTTTAGGGATTCTTAGGAAATTTTAGGAATTTTGACCAATTTCTTAGGAATTCTGGGGAACTCAAAACACGGGATGATACTTTCATATGAATTATTTTATGAAAAATTATTTAAATAATAAATTAATAGATTTGCTGTCAAGTTGAACACACCGAATTTTAACGTGATCGGACTGGATGACCTCTCCATCACAGTTCCAAATGCTGAAATTCGAGTTCAACCTTGGTCCAGTCGTGCTGTCATTCTCAGGAAACAGGTGCGGTCGGGGCAAAGCTCGGAATTTGAATTCCCTCGCGCGATACACCTCGACGAATGGCAAATCGTACTGAAAAGGTAAACAATTAACCATTACATCTCAATCAGAAATTATCCCATAAAACGCCTCGTTGAACTGTGGCTTTGTACACGCATCTGCAGGTTACATAATTAATATTCACTAAACTTTGAAGCCTACATTAATTTTGGCAAAAATAAAAGGAAAAAATTGCCAGAAAAAGATCGTTTCCCACAAAACGTCTCAAACGACCAACTCGAGGAATCTTTTCGGATTTGACAAAGTGCGCTTCGCCTCTCGAGTCATGAATATTAAATTATGCTAATGTCCCGTGACTTACCACAGTCTTGTTCTTGCTGCTCAGCCTCAGAAGCATTCGAATATTGTTTAGCAGAGAGGTATGCCTGACGAGGATAACGTCGACGCAGCCGTCGCCTATGTGACAGTGCGGACTGAACCCCATTGGGCTCCTCGTACAGGCACAAGACACATTCGCCCCATTGACCATGAAAAATTTGCCACGTACCGTCATCCACCCTGAAAATTTTGATTCATTAAATCTCTATTTCAGTTAATTTTCACAGACAGAATGTCCTTTTTTTTATTATTTTGTTGTTAGCCATAAAGATTTCCTTAGAGAAAAATCTGAAAAGGTATGAAAAACTTTATAAAATTCTACTTCTTAATCTGGTAAACTCAGGAAAAAAAATTCTAAACTGTAAAATTCTTGTAAAGTCCCAGTTTCAGCTATTTTGTCAAGAGTTTTACAGTATTTTGTAGAATTTTACAGAGTTTTTCAGAGATTACCAGACTCTATCCAGATTTTTGTCAAAGATATTTGCAGACCTTTGCAAAATTTCTTTTCCACCAGAATTCTAACAGACACATCCTAAATGTGAAAGAATAAATATCTAGCAAACATAATCATAAGTTGTTCTTATTAAGTTAACATCCTTTCAATATCTGAGTTAATTTGGGTATTCTTTACAATATACCAAGTTCCAATACTTTTATTACAATTTCACACTGCACAAAGACAATATTTCCAATTTCCATTACAATCTTTTATCGTTTTCTGGCAAAGATAACGGCATTGCAAGATAATAAACCTCCAATAAATTCAAGACATCTTCATACTCGATGAATTGTTTGTATATATTTTCGCAATATGTTTCCTAGTACCAAAAGTAATAGCCAAAGTTCGTGCAGGCTGACGGTACATAATGAATGTTAATTCGCAAAATGTGCCTTGAGAATTAATCATGTCCAACGTCATGCATATATATAAACACATATATATGCACGTAATATGCATTCGAACGAAAAATGTGCGGCGCTTGCAAAAAGTATAACGCCCAGCGGTCACGTGACTCGTATCAGATAAAAGATACGCGGATACGCGAGGGTTTATTGTTTGACTTTATGCTAAGTGGCTCGGCGTACTGACTCGAAATTTCCTTATCCGCGAGGCCGTTGCGCCTGTTCCGTATGCACCGACTGCAGTTGTTCGAACACCTGGTACTGGCCGCCGGGTGACACGGGTCCGACAGCAACTCGATCTCGCACTCGTAACCCTTGTTCGCGATTATTTTCTTAAAACCTGCAAGGTGGAAGAATTCGTTAAACGTCGACGGTTAGACACTTTCATTACCTATGATTTTGCTATGCAAAAATAAAACTAAAAAAAAATAACAAACTGAACACATTTAGTTTCGTAAATTTTCATTTGGGAATTGAAAATATATTTTAGTAAGGTAAATGTGAAAACTATTTATTAGGTATATCTTCTATTATTTATTTTATTTATTAGGCATAATTTTTAACACTGTATTATTACATTCAATATTTTATGATTCATTTTTTTATTTTGCTATAACAATTTTGATTTTCCCCAAATTTACTTAATTATTTTGTTAGTTCTCTATCTAGTCAGTACAATCAAAGTACCGGAATAGTCATATCTCTGCGGACCCATCCAGCGGAATTTCTCGCTATCCTGGAGAAGATCTCCAAGGTATCCGTAACTTAGCACCGAAGCGTATAGCCTGAGGAGGGACTGGCTGTTGTGAACAGAGGACAGGTCGAGGCCGGAGATGTCGCCGAAGAGGATGTGCAGCGTGGCAGTCTGGACGTCCGTGGTTCCGTGCAAACTATATACAACCGTGTCCGTGCTGCCAGCCGGAATCACCCCAACGGGGATCATCGGCGCCGGGAAATTCGCGTCCATGTTGTTCGGGTCGATCTGGTGGTCCCTCGCGGTCCTCACCACCAAACTGTTGAAAACTTCGGAAAAAGTACCATCGCCACCTACGCAGACCACTGCCTGGATTGCATCAAAAGTAAATTTACAATTAGCAATTTTTAATAAAAAAAACAGTTATTCTGTAATCGTAAATAAATATAATAATAATAATAATAATAATAATAATAATAATAATAATAATTTTGAAATCTGAATAAATTTTAACAAAGTTTATTTTGCAAAAACCTGGAATTGTTGAAAACATTTGGCAAAAGAAAATTGAATGAAATAAGTAAAAATCGTTTACGATAATAAAAGTAAGTCGATTCTCGTGGATTAAAGAATCCACCTTATGTGGTTTTTTTATTATTCCTATCAGTTACTGATCCAGGAAAAAAGTTGACCTTTTTACCGTGGAAATTAGTAGTTCTTTGTGCATGTCGGTGATTAATGCGAACGATCAAACGTGATTTACTTTTATTTTCGGGTTGATTAATGAGCCTTTGCTGCAGACTCACTGCGGCGTGAAAAACTATCGATTGTTTGGAATTTCTTGCAGACGCGGACTTTCTTACTTGAATGTCGTCCAAATTGCTCGTCAGCAGCGTGTCCCTAATGTGACCGGCCCGCTCTGTAACTATCAGCTTGATTTCCACGCCGGCGATGTTCATCAGGGGCTGCACCTTCTTCTCCCAAATCTGCAGACCCTTCTTCTTGCCGCCAAAAGGATTCACGAATAGAAGTATCTTCTTTGGACGTTGAGTTAATGCTGCATTAGTAAGTTACATTGATTTATTCATTTATGTTGATTTTATATCGTTAAATTCATTAGAATTTAAACAATATTAGTTTCCATACAATAGTACTTAAAAAAATTATTTTTGATCAAAAGAATTCTTTTTGTTTGAAAAAGAATTTTGTTTGATTCATCCAAAAGAAAATTGATTTCCTTTTGGATTTTTTTGTGGGAAAAGAGTATTTCTCTCAGTGCACTAAATAATAATGTGCATTTGTACAAATGCATTTTTAAATGCAATTAAAAGAAACGTTTTTTCATTTTATGTAAATTTTCGTCTTAAACATTAGATTGTGAATTTAAAGTTTAGAACTATTAAATTTTAATTCGTAGTTTTAACTTTCCTTAGGCTGACGAGATAAAATTTGTTCATTACATATAGGAATAAAAGATTTCCATGTGTCATTCGACAGGAAATATAGTTTGAACATTACACAAGAAGTAAAAGGAAATGTGTATTCATATTTGAACACAATGTACTTTAATATGCTTAAATATGCTTCTCCACATGTTTTTCCACATAGTTTTGATAGTATAATTTGTATTTTTATATTTTAAAATGATTTTTTAAGGGAAAGAGGAACTCACTGTCTAAGTAACTCCGAATAGTTTGCACCCAAACAGCAACCTGTTTGGGATCAGAATGTGTCATTGTGACACTGTGATGACTCCAAGTGTTTTTTGGGCCACAGGCCGCATAGTGCACGACGAAACTCGTCGAACACTTAGAAACTTCATAGGTATCACTTCGTTTCACACCATTTATCCCAGGAAGATATTCGTCCCCATAACAGGCAGCTATGACGTCGGTGAGGGGCAACGTCCATCTTGCTGCAATGCAATTTTTCAATTATTACTTTGCGTCACTAATATCACCTCTATCCATCTAATTGAACTAATAATTGCACTCTTCGTTAGGTAACATTTAATTGCATCTGTATTCGAAAAACGTTTACATATAAATATAATAACTCAGATTATATATATTTCATATAAACTTTCTGAAACATTTTTTATAATGGAAACAAATTTTCATTCTCAAAACCCTAAATAAAAAAATTCAAAAACGTTAAAAAATATCTTTTTCTTACATAAAAGCCCTTATTTATAAAAGTCACATTTGACAAATATTTTCTTCCAATCCTTTTTCCTGAAATTTCCTCAAACTTCGCATTCCACAATCTCGCAATTATTCTTATCTCCAGATTTACAATTCTAAATTCAAGTATTCGTAATAGTCCAATCTATCATTCTAAAAATAGCCGGCATTGCGCAAGGTGTGCAAAAAATTCGCGATTAAAAGTTTTTGATTAGGTGCTCGACCATTTTCGGCTTTTTTGTTTTGTTCTTTTTTCCCGAAAATCGATTCGCAAATTGAACGGACCAGCGAGACGAATCCGTCCGAATTCGAGCGCAAACGTCGCACGTGTTTTTCTCGCGCGAAAGATCACACGAAAGAACCTTGCGGTCACGCTCGGCCGATCACGACCCGATCGCAAGAAAGTACGTCTTGCTGCAACGCGCAACTAGCCAGTTGCGCGCGATTTTCGCACAATACTTTGACATTTTGTAACGACGGGTAACCGGTTTCTTACGCTGAGATTTTCCTCACTGTCTGCGGGAAAAGTTTTTCACACATTCCAAGAAAATTTTTTTTTCGATAAAAAAGTTAAGTTTCAGTTAAGAATTTAGCAATTTTACAATTATATTATCTAGAAATAACAATATTCGTTTAATGAAATGGAGAAAAAGTAAAGTAAAAAGATTTTTAGTGTTACAATTCGCCTAAAATAATAATAATAATGATAATAAAATAATAATAATCAAATTTGCTAAATTTTACAATAAATTAACATATAATTTTCATTATCACATTTCATTTTGAAAAATGTGTTAAAGTTAGAAGTTTTCTCGTGTATTATAGAACAAGTTACTCAAAATTGTAAAGAATGTCTTCCATAATGACTTTTCAACAACACTGCTAAATTTAGCTGCCATCATAGCAACTTTTTTTAACGCAACATCATTCCATCTCGATTCGCTGTCGAATTTCGCGAGACAGTGTCGTCCTTACGCAGCAATTATTTCTGTCATTTTTTTCTGCGCACGCCAACGACGGCCTTAAGGTTTCAAGGTTCGTGACCCAAGAGACTCTTTTTGTCGTCACGACAGCGTTTCCTGTTTTACTTCACTACGAAACACAATTGCTGGTTTTCCTTGTCCTCCTATCGGATTATCCATTCATCAAAAATATTAATCGAAAAAAAATATAAATTTAAATACTCGACAAAGTAAAAACTAATAAAATCCCACCTATAAGATACCAAAAATGGTCCCAAATATACGCCTACGTTTTTATGACATATTTCAATGTCAAAAATTGGATAAGGAAAACGTTTTTGCAGTATTAATTCCAGGGACATAACTTAGAAAAATATATAATGGAATATTTCTGTGTAGTATAAAAAATGTACATGAAACTTACTATTAAAAAAAGAAAAAAAGAAAAGAAGAAAAATTAGAGTAAAACATACAAACAAGCCATTATTCTTTTTCCAAGGGTAAATTTCACCAAAAATCGTTAATACCCATTTATTTTTTTTATTTCACCCACACCTTCTATTTCATATTCCTCTCTAAAACCTCGACTTTTCGATTTCTGCTGTCCCATTTTTTCCCTCATCTTCCCTTTTCATTTCGACGTCATTTATCGTTTTCGACGCCGTCATCCCAGACAAATGTAAATTAGAAAGTAAAATATACCAGTCATTCAATAACGCCCCGATCCGAAGGATCCGGCACGTATTTGCCCGGGTCTTTTCACGGGCCGGTTTCCTTTCGTTTCGAGCGCAACAGTAACGCTTAAAGTTCACGTCGCGACCACTTGGCATCGTTTCCAGCGTCTCCCGGCAAAAAGTGCCCCGTGTCGAAACGCGTCTTTGTTTTCCGCGTTTACGTTAATGAGACGGCATTGCGTAAAAAAAGTCCCGCGGCCCGGCTAAACACCGCATCACTCCGCAAAATGACCGGGAGAAACGAAATTATGCAACTCGCGATAATGATTGCAATGCGTCGCAGCGATAAAGGAACATAAATGTTTTCGAGATTGAGATTTGCGAAATTGGTTTACGCGAAAGTGGCTACATTCTGGCGACGTCAGTTTCTAGCAAAAAGAATCGTTGAGATTGCTTTGGGGAACAAAGTGCACTTTTTTCCGGTGTTTTGAAATGTTTTATAGAAAATGGTACAGGGGATTGCTGTAATTATATCTATAGTAATTTTAGATTGCACATATATAATTGTTGATAAGTGAGAATACTTTCGTTTACGAAGGACATTTCAATAATTTTACGTCTCGTTCGTAAAATTATTGAAATGGAATTATATGTTTGTTGTGGATTGTTATTTTGCTAAAAAATATCGTTTTTTTAGCAAAATAACTGTGGTATCATAAAAAAATGTAATGTTTTTCAATACATTTTTTTACATTTGTTTTTCAATCTGTTTTCAATTTTTTTTATTGGTAATTGGTTACTTGAAAATTCAATTACTCTTAATCGCTCAGAAATACAAAAAAATATCTATAAAAATCAATATGTAGAAACATAAAAAGACATTCACATTTTTATAACATCATATTCATCTTATTAGTTCATAATTTATTCCTATTCAAATTCACGCAATTGCAATTTGAGAACGTCGCGTTGGTTCGACACACAAGTGTCAACTTATTTGCTGAATTATTTGCCGAGTCGTCTATTTTCGTAGTTCTCAAAAAAAAATGCCGCGATCACGAATCTCGTATTAACGATTGCGATGAGTCGATAAATTGATAGTTTAATACAAGTATTGCCAATCGACTTAACACTCGCGATAAAAAAGTGCGCGTCTCCGTATATAAGTAATAAATAGTTCTGCGTCAATTATTCACGAAAGCGATCGAGAATTCAGCGTGTGCGGAGTGCGCCTTCGGCGGCCGGTTCGCGATCGAAAATTTCGACCGCAAATTCGCGAACCTGTTTCGCGTTTTCGACCTTGGCAGACCGTGAAGGGAACGAAAAAAATTATAATAGACGAGCCGGCGTCTTTCTTTTCTATACACAAATCTTTCGCAACGCGTAACGGTCTTTGTTAACTGACGTTGCAGCACGAGTGAAGTGCGTTTCAGCGCTTTCTGATATCAGTCAATTGCTCAAACTTTTAATCCATAAAAGTTGGGGAATTGTTGCATTCGGGGAATGCGGTTTCGCGATACTTTTAGATGTTTTTTCAATTTATATTAACTTTTATTGGTAACAACGCTTTCAGATTCGGTTTTGCTTGATATTGAAGTATATTGTTTTCTGGAAAAGGGAAGGTTTCTGAGAAAATGGAAAATGAGAGGTCAAATGTGTCGTTCTTGAAAAGATACAAAATGATCAAAAGTTTGAACTTTTATGTGAAAAATAACAGTTTCAGTGTGACATTTCATACATTTCGAAATTTTCTGTTTTATTGACAAAGAAATGAACGGATTAAAAAAAGTGATAAACATGTAAAAAGTTAAGTTTTTGTTAGTTCAAATTATGTCTAATAGTTAGTTTTTTAATATAGTTTTTTAATACGGTAGAAAAGTACATTTTAAATATCATCTCGTCTCTTTCACAAGATCGCACTTTTTAAAACGGTATTGCGTTTGTATTAGTTTAATCTAAATTTTAATTAAATCCACGTTCTACTTCTAGAGTGATAGAGTTAGTACGAAATTTTTTAATATTCCTAATCAGTTTTTTAAACAAAATCTTGTATTGGCCTTCGTGAAATATAGAACAAGTGACTTTATATACTCATATTTCCTTATATTGCCCTAAATTACGACCTTATTTTGAATTCTGCTGCTGTGCGCTGTTCGCAATATAAATACTTAATTCCAACCCATTCCCATTAATCCCATTTTATCGTCAATATATCCTCAAAACATTTCTGCAAGATTGACTTCTACAACTGTACATGAATACTAAAGTAAAAAAAAGTTTTATTTCAACAATCCAGCTAAAGTTGTTTGCAGAAGTGAAGCGTCTTTTATTTCTTTCTAATGTCAGTCAGTTTTATTCTACGTCGACTTTTATTAACTTTTTACTTTGTTAAAACTGCCACAGATATGAACAATATAAAAACTCGGAAAACATTCCTTTATTTTACTTTTAAAAAATCTGTTAAAGAAGTAAATTATATTTTCCACCTTTGATATTTAAAAAAAAAATTTTTTTTGCCCCCTTTTTTCAAGGACATATTTTTTTTTCTATTGCATTTAATAATAACAATAGTGAATTTGAGACAAATTATCAATTAAAATGGTAGAAAATTGTCTTAATTTCTGTTTATTTGGAAATCTCCATTTCGATTTTACCGTCATTTTGATTTAAAATTTAATACAAAAAATACTTGCAATTAATTGCTGCAAAAACTCTCACTTATCATTGTTTTGCTATTATTTCCAAACTGATACAATTCACACATTTTTACCAAACGCCTAATATATCAATTTTACAATTACAGCTTTTTATTTTGAATCGATCCTAAGCTACTGCCCAAATTCGCAATTTCAAACAGAACGTTACATCACCTTTAATTTTACATCCACCTAAAACACTAATACCCCACCTTCCTCACCCAATTCACTGTAAATAGATAGTGTAAAAAACACGAAATATTACGTTATATATTACGTAAAATTACATGAAAATTGTAATTTTACGTGAAAATCACGTAAAATTACACGAAAATTGTAATTTTACGTCAATATCACGTAAAATTACATGAAAACTGTAATTTTACGTGAAAATCACGTAAAATTGTATGAAGACAATTATTTTATACACAAAATTGGGTGAAACCTGTCATTTTCCGTGACGTCAAATTATGTTAAATCGCAACATTTTACGAAATATAAACTGTTTATGAGTTCGAACAAAAGAACTGTCGAATTCTAGCGTCGATCGACTGGCATTCGCGTTTCGGCGATCTGTTATTGATTGCAGACAAATCTCAATTAAAGTTAATTTCAACTAACAATTTTGAAGAATATATGTCGATTGATAACACTTAAGCCACACATAATTCATGTCATAAATAGTTTGACAGCATTAGAGAAATATAACCCCAAAATATTCCGATACACTTATCGGAATTTTACGTTTTTCACGTAAAACTCCACGTTTTTTCACGTAAAATTTCGTGAAATGTTACGGGAACTGAATTACGTGATATATCACGTAATTTTACAGAACTGAGTTTACAGTGTGCCCGACAATTACCGGTATCAGCACACAAAAGAGAGTGGTGGAGGGGATTATCATGAACTCAGATTCCCGAAAAATTCGAGAAAGACGCGTCGGACCCGCCACAGCGTACGGGCGGATTTGGGTCCCCGGAGTAGACGGGCCGAGACTTGGCGGAGTTTGAGTGTGCGGCCCCACCCAGAGGACTACCACGAGAGTTGCGCCTTCGAACCCCGCTCCCCTGCAGGAGCCCAACCAATTTTTGCAAGTGGACAAGTAGGTGCCACAAAAATTTAAAGTTGAGGTTGTTCATAAATCGGAATAGAAATCGGGACAGCAAAATCGAAATTCAAAAAAATTCGAAAAAATTCAAAAAAATTCGAAAAAAATTCAAAAAAATTCGAAAAAAATTCGAAAAAATTCCAAAAAAATTCGAAAAAAATAAAAAAAAAATGCAAAAAAATTCAAAAAAATTCGAAAAAAATTCAAAAAATTCAAAATATTAAAAAAATTCACAAAATACGAAATAATTCAAAAAGAATTCAAAAAAATTCGAAAAAAATTTTAAAAAAATTCAAAAAAATTCGAAAAAAATTCAAAACTACATGTGGTACATAATTTTTATTAATTGCTGAATGTAAGCGTCATAAGGATTTATAAGACAAAATGTAACATACACTAAATATACTTATTTTCAGGATATTTCTGCTGCACACCACTTACATATTTAGTTGAAAGTTATTGTCTATGCATAAGGTTCAAGTTTTCCAAGTCATAAAGTTGTCACGTTGCCACATTTAAAAAGTAAAAATGATTACCTTCATTATATGAAGATTTTTTTTTATTATACTAGGGGGCTTCGCCCCCCTGAGCGCTACGCGCTCCAACCCCCCTATAATAAATTTAATAAAATATATATAACTTATATATTTTAAATAAGTTATATATATAACTTATATATTTTAAATAAGTTATATATATAACTTATATATTTTAAATAAGTTATATATATATAACTTATTCAAAAATTTTTTTAATTAATATATTTCCCAACGATTATTTTCGAATAAAATTATTGCATGCTTAGTTTGTTTTCGTTTCATTTATTGTACTTTTAGAATACATTTTTTGCTGCTCTGCCTCCCGAAAGATCACTAACTCAGTACTGGCAACATTAATGTTTAAGTTTCATTATCATCGGGAAATTCCATATGTGAGATCACACGTGACTCCGTATATGAGATCAAATATACTCCATATGTGCAGTCACATGTGACTCCATATGTGTGGATCAAATGCGACTCCATATGTGCGGTAACATGTGGGCTTACATGTAGGGTCACATGTGGGGTCACATGTAGGTTTACACGCAGGGTCACATGAGGGGTCACATATGGACCTACATGTGGGGTCACATGTAGGGTCACAAGTGGGATTACATGTAGATTCACATGTGGGGTTACATCTTACATGTAGAATCAGGGATGGCAAGGGAAACGAAAAGGAGTGAAACTATAGGTTAAAATCCGTATAGTTTCCCTCCAGATCAAATCCGAAAAGAATTACTGATTTTAGTTCCCCTCCGAATGGAAACTCAAAGATTATAAAAATTTAGTTTCCCTCTGGATGGAAACTAAATGATCGACTAGTATTTAGTTTCCTTCCGGATGGAAACTAATAGATAATAATAATCATGTTTTACTTTCCATCTGGATAAAAAGATGAGATTTTTCATTTTTGTGGACACTAGATGGGCGTGGATGTTTGCAGCGGGGTTTGGAGAGATGTCCGGAGAGGGGGGAGGAGGAGTTTAAAGTTATTTGATTTAATCGAACTGATAAAAATGTATTTGTAAATTATTTAATACGTGTTTGTTTAAATATTATTATTGATATAAAAGTCAATTTCTTTCACTCTTAGAAATTTGTTTTAAACAATTTGTTATTAACAATTTGTTATAAACAATCGATTTTTTATAAACAATTTGTTATAAATAATGTGTTATTTATACATACACAACAACAATCAAATAAATTAGCGTGTAAATAACAGAACACAATAAACGAACTTCAAGCACTGTATTGTCGAACTAATGCTTGTCTGAATTCTGACTGTTCATTTTTAACGCAATATTTAGGCATTCTTGAACGAATCGTTGCACTGAATAAACAACATTTTACTAATTAATTGCGATGATAAATTGTAACGCAATACTGATAGAATTTGGCGAAGGCGAGAAAATGTTCGCTCAACTGACACTTGCGTCATTGGCAATGCCAATGCCGCCAAAGCTAATGCGTGCAATTCCTTATCCGTGTTCAATCGCGACTCCCAATACTGTAACACGTTGTCATTTTTATCAAGCCGCGATGACTTGGAATATCGTTGCAGAATTTGTGTTATATCAGAGCAATCATTTTCTGAGGCAGCTTCCCTTTGACGTATTAATCGTTGCACAACATCGTCTGTCGTATCTTCAACATTGTCAGACTTTTCAGGTGTTTTATTTGTTGCCTCGTTTTTATTTCGCAAATATTCTATTCGTGTCCACAGTTTCAAAAGGCAATCTTTGGCAATCTGTGATTCATCTTTGGGTAAAAGTATTCGGTAACGCGGATCCATAAATATGCCCATTGAAATAGCCGGACTGGACAACAAGACTGTTTCCCGACGCTCCATACTGTCTGCCAAATCTTGAGCTAATATATAATGTATGGCTTTGGTGTTAAGCTTACATGTTAACCAAGCATCGTAGAAGTCGCCGACGGTCAACTGATCTGACTGCAGACATTTATTTGCTACCTTAGCTGGTTTTAATGAATCGCAGATCAATTCTATCGTAGCCCACTGAGAATCACTCAAGTTTTTAAATTTTCTGCTTTGCTTTCGAGCCTTCTTCGAATTGCTGAATGAATTGCTGGACGATTCATTTTCTATATCGTAACACAGCTGCTTCAAATGTAATTGTGACAATAACATGTCGTATAAGGAATGCCATCGTGTCACAACATCAAGTACAGGCTTTGAATGTCCATTTTCCTTTACTTTCTTGGCAAATTTTGGTGTTCTCAGTTGCTTGCACAATTTTCTCGCATTACCTATGTCTTGTAAAATGTCACTATTGCATTTTAAAGCATCAGCAACAGCAAGTTGCAGTGTATGAGCAGCGCACCTAATTCCATATATATCCAGGTGATTCAAACAGTTCTTTAATAAATGACATTCTGAGCAATAATATTTAGTGCCTGGATTTGAAGAACTAGATAAATTTGAACAAGAATTCATCAAGTCTTCATTTTCTGAATCGAGTTTTTCGTTTGGATTCTCTTGGAATTCTTCTTCGCCTTCATCGTTGCTTTCGTCTGAGCTGTTGCTGTTGGACGAACTATTGCCATCTTTACCCTGACTTTCGTATTGCAGCGCTACTTTTGCATATTCCGAAGAAGCACACTGACAAATGCTATCCAATTGCTCGTTTTTCATTATAGAAATTGACTTGACAATGTTTGCCGCGTTATCAGTTATGCAACTGTATACTTGTTCTACGTCGATGTCATACTTCTTCAGGATATCAATAATTTCGCGGCTGAGATTTTCTGCAGCATGTGTTTCAAAAATTTCTTGGACTGCAAGATTCCGAAGTACAATTTTTCCATTGTGAATATATTGTATGTTGACGCCTAAGAGAGACCTGTCCAACCGCGTTGCAGTGTCTACTTTTAAACAAATTAATTTGTTTTTGACTTCGTTTTTGATGGTATTCCTCAACGTTTCGGCCATTTCCGCAATATCATGAACAACATTTCGACGATTGATAACAATGTTCGCACCTTCTGTTTGATTATTTAAGGCATTTACGATAGGAGAAATGATTTTTTGGAACCCGGAATCTTCTAATAAACTAAGAGAACGTCCGTTAACTGCAACTAATTCGCAACACGCTTTTTTGAGACTCGTTGCATCGATGTCTACATGCACGGGCTTTCTCTTCAGGCTCGTTCGTTGGTCCATTTGACGTTGACGGTTTTGTTGCTTTTGCATCCCATATTGCAAGCTTTCGTTTGGGTGTTTTTTATAGACATGCCTAGCTAAATTACCAGCATGGTCGCCCTAGAAATTTAAAAAATGGAGAGTTCAACTTTCAACTTGTCAACTAAAAATACTTTATTGTACTAGAAAATTCTGTATTATATACTGATGTAGTTGAGTATGTATCCGAATGTATACGAAATCGAATTAGGCAAGAGAAAAAAATTAATAACTTTGTGTTAAACATTTAACATTTAAGTTTTAAAAATTTTACCTGTATCAACTGCCCACATTGATCAATTAGACACTTTGATTTTTTTGTTTCGTCATTCCATTCAAAATATTTTCGCAGATTATTATCTTTCGGACGTCCCTGTTGCTGATTCGTCATTTTAACCTTGAAAATAGTGTTTTATATGTTACTATTACAATGCTACATTTATGTCATCCATGTCACTTTAATCAAAATTTCATTGTCCCGTATAAATTACGACAATCATTTATTTTCAATTCGAGGGAGCGCATTGAAAATTGCATTAAAGTTGAAGATGTACAATGTGCTAAGCTAAGTTAATGTGATTCTGAAAACCTCTCACAATTGGGAATTTCACAGCTTTTCTGCCATTTTCAGAGATTTATTATAACTTAACTTTTTGTATGCTCGGAAAACCTCTGAAACCTCTTACTATTGGGACTGTCATAGTTTTTCAGAGATTTTCAGAGATTTTCACAGCTTTTTTTCAGAGATTAATTTTTACAAGGGATTAAGCTGTTCCATTCATTAGAGTAGGTGAAATATGTTAATTCCTTCATGTTGCAACAACAAATTATGTGTGACATATTTATGTAATGCATATTATGACATAATAATACGTATGACATAATACGTTTATGACATATTTATGTAATCGTTAACATAATTATACTGAAAATCAGTAGAAAATCAGAAATAACATTACATGAAATTTCTTACCTTCAAGTTTTATATTTCCATTATTTTGGACAGCGCTTTTTTGGAGAACTAATCGCTTCCAATTACACACAAATACTGATGAGCATGACAGAAATAACACAAATGCGTTCGATGTTTTGATGTTCGATAAAGCATATTTTAGTTCTATTCCCAAGAAGGCTGTTATAATTTAAATTGCGAATTGAATCGAATTTATACCGTTTTACTAAAACGTTTAAATATTCCAAAAAATATTGTTCAATGTCCTCATAAGACACATGGAGATATAATATTGCAGTAATATTTTTTTATGGAAGGACATTTGTAATATTTTCATTAAATATTTTTAAATATTTTTTGGTTATAGGGTAGTTTCCATCTGGAGGGAATCTAAATGCGATTTGTTCTTTTAGTTTCCCTCCGGAGCGAAACTAAATTCGATTTGATCTTTTAGTTTCCCTCCGGAGGGAAACTAAACTTAGTCATTATTTTAGGTTTTGATCAGGAGGGGAACTAAAGTTTCGATTAGTTTCCCTTACCATCCCTGTGTAGAATCACATGTAAGATCACATATAAAGATACATGGGAAGTCACATGTAGAGTCACATGTAAGGTCATATGTGGGAATACATGTAGAGTCACATGTGAAGTTACCTGCAGGGTCACACGAGAAGTCACATGTAAGGTTACATGTGGGGTTAGATGTAGAGTTACATGTAGGGTCACATGTGGAGTTACATGTGGGGTTATATGTAGGTCAAATATAAAGTGACATGTAACAGTAGAAGGTATATACATGAGATGTATATAGTTCATCTATATAGTTCATCTATATATACTTCAACTATATAATTCAGTATATACTTCAACTATATATACACCAAGTATGTCGTTGATCTATATAGTACAATTTATATAAATCTATGTATATAAATTGTGGAGTCTAGCAACTCGGACCCCTACTTATG
>JABFPB010004106.1:0-15549 GCA_022817645.1 Ceratoteleas bidentatus | reverse complement strand
CTCTATTATTTCATTTACTTCTCATTACAATTAATTATTTTTGACATTCAAAACTCTTTTTTATGTAATTATGTTAAAAACAGTATAAAAATACTCATTTTTATCGATATTTTGTGACACAAAATTTAAGATTTTACATTTTTCAATATATATAAGTCAGGGAAAAAAAGAAAAAAAAAGTTCTGGAAAACCTGGAAAAGTCAGGGAAATTGGTTCTAAAAAAGTTTTGGCCACCCTGTTTTTCCTCAAAACCACAGAACTTATGTCGGATCTCAGAATATTATTCACTGATAGGCGATGCGTGTTATGACGAACGACAAATATCTTTCATTGTACATTAAACGAGCTTGTACAGTTTATCGGATGAGAAATCGCAGTCAAGAAGCGTTCACACTGCCATTGCAATGCTATTTTCTCACGAGTCAACTACCCAGTTAACAGCAAAGTATTTTGTAAACGAACGTCATTGTACATACGTTTAACGCGCTTTACACGTTAAGTTTAGGTTTACTCGTAACGTGCGATATATTTTTTACGAACTTTTTAATGTTAAGCGATTCAAACAAATAGAGCAGTATTTTAACCAATAGCAACGGAGGAGTGACGCTTTTTGTTTATCCAAACAAAACTGTTCATTTTCTTTGAATAAACAAAAATGGGTCGCGAGTCTTTGATCTCGGCATATTTTGGACAATGTAGTCGCGAAATGTCGGGGATTAGTTTTTTCGGGGACTTTCGATTCGAGAAAGTTTGAAAAAAAGAAAACATTTTTTTATTTTATTATTATACATTTTATTTTATTATTATACATTTTATTCACTATATCAGTGTTAAACTTTATTATGAAATAGTTTTGACTATTTTATTATTGTTATTAAAATGTTTATTTTATTTTTAGTTTTATGAAATGGATTATTTATCGTTAATTTTATTAGAAATTCTAATTTCAATGCAATGTGGGAAATTTAACACTTGAGCCGAGAGTCCCCTTAAGAAAACCCGCCATATTTTCGCAAATACAAAGTACAGCACAAAATATGTATGAAGTATTCTAGTAGATGAGATGAGTTCGATTTAGTGCACTTTTGCACATTTATGGCAATCGAAATTTTAGATTGTAAACCGATACATTCCACGATAAAACCTTAATGTAACGGCGTTTAACGTACAAATTTCTCAGCCGTTGTTGTGACTTTAACCGTCCAATTCCGTCCATAAATGTTTCACCCTTTAAGCATTTTTAGATTGACAAGATTTAAACTATTTTTTTAATTGAATCGCTTTTTATTTGAAGAATAAAATTCTTTAAATTAAAATTAATATTGTAATTTTATACTTTTCGTCCACATTATATTTCAAATAAATGCATTCTATTCTATACATTTGAAAGTAATAAATGTAAACGAGACATAAAGTTCAATATAAAAATGATTTTAGGGTTCTTTGCATAATTGTAGCTATGTTTACGAATTCCTTTGAATAAATGTCTGTGCAATTCTAAATACACTTATTTGTCAATTTATTTGTCCTTTCAAATTCAAAAAGTTGAACATCGTGACGTGACGTTTCCCCAAATCGAGTAATGTCCGAAGATTTTAGTTCAGTAAGTCGTTTATATCGGAATTTGCAATTTCCATCAATAATCGCTTCGAAAATCGTAGAAATATGTGGCGGACGGCACAGATCGGGAAGATCGCGCGAACGTTCCTACGGACATTTTCGATACGGTTCGTTTGGAGATAAAACAGCCAGACACTGCCGTTTTGTTGCTGAAATGCCAAGAAAAATCGATTCTTGCGTCAGCCGCGGCGGCATTGTCCAAATTTGGAGAAAAGGACGCGAAAAATTTGGAAAAATTGTTCGATCTGCAAGTCGTTGAGAACATCATTCCTTTGACCGAACATGAAGACATTTTTACTCGCCGGTAATTTTTTATGAAATTTGCCTGTATTATTGTGGTTGGAAATCAGAAATCCTTTAATTTGAGTATAAACATGGCTATGTTTAACAAATGTTGAAAAATGCGATATTTTTTTGAAAATTTAGGTTTTGAAAAAATGTTGACTTACTATCTTGATTACAAATCGAAAGTCTTTTAATTTGAGTATAAACACACCTGTGTTTGAAAAATGTCGGAAAATTCGAACCGTTTTTAAAAAATGCGATATTTTTTTGAAAATTTAGATTTTGAAAAAATGTTGACTTACTATCTTGATTACAAATCGAAAGTCCTTTAATTTGAGTATAAACACACCTGTGTTTGAAAAATGTCGGAAAATTCTAACTGTTTTTGAAAATTGTTGAGTTTTTTTGAGAAAATATCGATTTTTCAAAACCCCACCTTGTTGGTACTCAAATGAAAGGATTTTTCATTTGAAATACAATGATGCTGCAAAAAAACCTAAATAGTTTCAACCGATCTTAAAACTGACTGAAAATTGGTGAAAATCTTAAATAATCTTAAATAATCATTGATCAGAAAACTCGTGTGCTATTTTAAAATCTCAGCAAGCTGCAATTGTTGGATTTTCTTAGTTTTGCAATGAAACTGATGGCACAAATGTCGTCAATTGACAATGTGAGGAATTTCCTGCTGGAGACCGATTGGTACGTGCCTCGACTGGCCCATCAGTTGGCCGAAGACTCGGACGTTTTTATGCAGGAATTCTCTTCGCGAATCCTCGCGGAACTCGGCAAAGATTTATTCGGGGTCAACCAGCTGATAGATGTTTTGGATGTGGATTTGTTATTCCGGCTGATGACGTCGACTGACCCGGACGTCAAGCGGAATTGCATAGAAATCGTGTATAATATGTTGGCGGATCCATTCGTGAGGGACAGGATCGTTCCAAACGAGGTTTTCATTAAAAATTCTATTTAAAAGAATTATTAGTCTTGCTTAACTGGAGAAAGTGTTTCTTTGAGACCATTCTGATTTTTAATACAAAGTTCCTTTTCTCCTTTTAAGCACAATTATTTCCAACATTTTTTTCTGGCTATCCAATGGAAATGTCGTAAATCACAAAATATGACATTCAATATTAGAAATATTTTATTTATTTATTATTTTATTATTCAGTTAACTGATCACAAATGAAATTACCCAGGTGAGTAATAACTTTGTATAATTGTTGTTTTTAAGAAATGTTACAATATTTATTGTAAGAAACTATTCTTTGGTGGTCAATAAAATTATATGAATTACTTCTAAAGAACTGAAGTGGTCGACTTATTAATAGGGTTTTAATGTGATGACGATTTACGGACTTCTCGAAGAGCCATACCGAATCATTCAAGAATTGGCATTGGGAGTTTTGGAAAGACTGGTAGAAGTTGGAAATGACATAGTTATTTTTGATAAAATTCGAACAAGTGGAGGATTGGATCGATTATTCAACTTACTTGATGTTAGTTTATGTGGAAATATTACACTAGATCTTTATATTTTAGAAAGAAATATGTTGCAGAAATTAATAGAAAATCATTATTATTAATTATGTATTTACAGTGCAAAATCCTGTAATTTGAGTACAATCTCGGCCTTGGAATGTTTTGAAAAATAACAAGTTTTTGTAAAAAAATACTCAAACTTTTTTGAAAAATATTTGAATTTTTAAAAATAATCCAAACATGATTGTTTTATACTCAAATTAAAGGATTTCTGGCTTATAATCATGGTAATTTGATATATTTTCACTCCAAATTAACTGGTTTCATACAAAACTTTTCTGTTCTTATCATTACACAATTTTAGATCCAGTCTGTTAATATATATTATGAAACTATCAAATAATAACTTATTTTTCTAAATTCCCAACATAAAACCAATTACGAATGTACTTCCCTTATAGAAATAAAATATCTGAAAAATTCTGAAAAAATTGGGACGTACTTTGTTAAGAATTTTTCAGAGATTTTCAGAAATTTTAAGAGGTTTTCAGAATCTTCAGAGGTATTAAGATATTTTCAGATGTTTTCAGAGCATTTTTCAGAGATTTTCAGAGATTTTATTTCTACAAGGGTTTGGGTATGTTTTCTTGGTTTTGCAAGGAATTTCTCACTCGACAAATGTCATAATGGAAAAACTGAAATTGATGGTGAACATTTTCTGCAGATAGAAGAATGGCAAGATTTGCATCCCAAGGTCTTGCAAATAATAGCGTTGATGAGTGAAAACAAGAGAACGGCGGAATGGATTCTGGCTTCTGGAGAAATGCAGAAACTTTTTGATTACGTCAGGGAAGTCGATGTTCGTAAGCTAGAGTCTGAAAGTTTGCAAGTTATGGTTGCAGTGGCGAACACAAAAAATGGGATCAAAGTAAAATAAAAAAAAATTGCCAATTAATTTTCTACAATTAATTTCTTTAATGAAAAAAAAAATTACAAAAACAAATTTTATAAACCAATTTGACTTTTTTAAAATTGAATAAAATGATTTATATTAGAAAATTTATCTGTTCGACAAAATTTGCAAAAAATCGGAACCGGTTTTGTCGCAGATGCTGCGTGATTATGAATTCGTCGACCATCTGCTGGGAAAACTGCAAGACGAGGATCAGAGACACAACTATCAAACAATTTGCGACGCAATTTCGCGGATGAGTGTGTGTTGCATTGCTGCGAGAGATTTCATTGAGAAAAACGCCGTGCCGCTTCTGATGGGTTGACAGTTTCATGCTATGACAACATTTATTCCACGTTCATTCCATGTTCAATTAAATTTTCATTCGCTTCTTAAATGGAGATTAAATTAGAAACGAAGATTCAATTTTTAATCAGTTAGGATGCTTTCTTAAGTTTGATGAATTAATTGGAAATATGATTAAATTTCCTGCAGACATAACGAGAAACGAGAGTCTCGACTGGAATACACGGAAATCCGCTTTTTATGCTTTAAAGCAACTTATTAGTTTCGATATGAAAATTAGCGACGGGATTCCGGGTTTTAAGGTAAAAAATTTGCGATGCAATGAAATAATTTTTTTCGTTTTTGTAAGTGTTTTAAATTTCAAGTTTAAATGGAAAGTTTTTTTTTGGAAAATTTTTTGGTAATTTATAAGTTAGTTTTAATATTTAGAAATTTTCAAAATTATTTTGAATTCCAACATTTTCATGATTTTTACTAATTTGTGTTAAATATCTTTCAGAAGTTTTGCATTTTTAAATATTTTAAGAATTTTCGACAAACTTCATACATTTTTCTGAGTATTTCTATGTATACATTTTTTATTAATGAAAAATGTATATTTTTCTAGTTACTATTGCTGCAAAATATTGCGGAAGCTCCCTTGGAAATGAAAATCCTCTCTGTGGAACTTACCGACTCATTGCTGCAATACAGCCAGGATCGCGATGATCCCATTACAGATTACGTCGACATTTTATGCTCGACGTTTGACGTGCGTTTTTTCAATAAAAAATTTTCCGCGAAATGTTTCTAAACGTTTTAAACCTAGAATAACTGTTGTTGCACTCATAATACAAATTTTATAACGATTTTCTATTATTTTTTAAATATAATTATTTATCAAAAGTTACACATGTTAATGAATATAATGCAATGTATTTAAAACTAAATTATTTAATTTTAATCTTGAAATTACAGCGCGTCGACCAATCTGCTGACCAACTGAAAATTCTGTCCTGTCAAACTCTCTCCAACATATGTCAAAGGTCAAATTCGCACACTGAAGAAAATGCCGACGAAAACACGATTTTCAATGCGATGAAACGCCACGCGGATAAACTATTTGATTTGATTCATTCTGATGACGACTCTTTGCCAGTTAAGCAGGAGGCTGTTAAGCTGTTGATGCATTTGTGCGAAAATAAGTCTCTTGGCGAAGAGTTTGTGAAGAGTGGATGCCTGATATAGTAGGAAATACACATTTTCAGTATTAAAATTAAGAAAAATGTTAACTCAATTAAAATGGATTATTAATTTTCATACTACTTTTTGAATTCATAAATATTAATTTTAAATCCAAAAAACAAAAAGGTTCAGTTTAAGTTTTGATACGTTTGATTCAAATAAACAAATTTCAGTTAATTAGATTTTCAAATTTAGTTTAAATAAAAAAATTTGTTATTTAAATTAAATTAATTTTAATTTAAATTTAGCATGATCCAGAATAGATCTGCAGCAAGAGTCATCCCATCGTGGGACAGTTGTATTTCAATGTTGTTGAATTGTCATTTGCCATCAAAGTTCGCGTACAGTGGCCGACTAACATTTCACGATGTCACCAACAGTGGATTTTACGCAATGCGTCGTGCCACTTGCCCGTTTGTAAAATTTAATTTAAAACTATATTTATTTATTTATGTATTACCTGTTATTTATATTACTGTATTTAAAAAATCTAAATATACATTAAAAATTTTTCAAATTTATATATACATTTTTTTCTCCATTCCTTAAAAAACTGATCTTCCCCAACCCAGATTCCCAGATTTGGAAGAATTCTACAAGTTGAAAATGTGTCCGGTCCAGGCCATTTACGTCGTGAATTTCAACGAAACAAATGTTGAGAACAACAGTGTATTCGGAAACTCGGAGGAAGTCGACAGTAATGGCTTAATCATCATATCATTTCTTGAATCATTTCTTTCCCAAAAGAATTGAACTTAAAGAATTATCAACATCCACAGAAGCCAGACAAGCTCTTCGCAGAGAAAGTCTCACAAAAGGAATCCGACTTTCCAGCGAAGACCTCGAATCGTTGCTGGAACTTCGGTATGGCCAGATGGAACTTGATCCAGCATTATGCGAGTATGTCAGGGAAATAAAACGCCTTATCTCAATCGCCGAAGCGGAAGAGTAATTAATCAAATAAACGTATATTCGAAATAGGAACATCGTTGAACCTATGTTGAAATAACATAAACATTTCAACAAAGTTGATACTCTGAATCAACATTTAATTCATGTTGATTAATTTAAGTTGATTCAACTGAAATTAATATTCGTAATAAGACTGACTTAACGTTGATTCAACATTATCAGTATAGATTCAACGATATTCAATTTATTAGCAATTATTAGTTGATTCAAGTTGACTAATTGTTGCTGTTAATTGAATTAACTTAAATCAATGTCGACAATAACATAGAACCATACTGAATGAACATTCCCAGCTTCCAAATGAACTTCGACACCTGCGATCTGGTGAACATCGCCAGGATCGAATCCAGGGCGGCGGTAATCGCGGAATTCGTGATCCGGACCATGTCACCAGAGGAACCGTCCACCGAGAACATCGACTGTCTCGCGAAGCAGCACCTGCAAGAGATCAAGATCCGCATCAAGAGAAACGTGATTCCCCTGGGTCAGATCAAAGTGGGCTCCTACTTCGAGAGGGCGCTGCTCTATAAGGTTCTGGCCGACCAAATTCTACTTCCAGCCGTACTGGCTCGCGACCAGTGGGGCAAAGCCTGGATCGAGGTGTCTGTTCCTCAGGTTTGGTCTACAAGGTCAACCGAGACTTAGGAAACTGGATTTTTACCTCCAGTTTAGATGATGGTTTTCAACATCCAACTTTTTCCTACCATCTAGAAATTTGTATCATTCAGTTTCCTAAGGAAAATTACCAGAATCCCTCCAGTTTAGATGATGGTTTTCAAAATCCAAAACTAATTCCTATCTTCTAGACATTTGTATCATTCAGTTTCCTAAGGAAAATTACCAGAATCCCTCCAGTTTAGAAGATGGTTTTCAACATCCAACTAATTCCTATCTTCTAGACATTTGCATCATTCAGTTTCCTAAGGAAATTTTAAACTGTCCCTTTTCCTATTGAAAGAAAGAACTCTTCCTTTTCCCTTCAGATTGACGATTCCAACCCAAACCTCCCAAGAACCTTGCTAAGGGCCAACTACATAGTTGACCTGATGACCTACCCAGGGGAACTTCTCCCAATCAATGGCAGGAGGGCAAAGGAGTACCTGGAAAGGGACAGATGCTGACTCGGTCGTAATTTACGCTTTATTAGTCGACTGTTCGATACAAGTTGTTAAAATTAATTAATTATTTACAATGCACTGTGAACGCCGTCGCAACTGAAAAGGGACACAGGTGAACCGTCGTGGGACAACGTATGGCTCGCGCAAGCTTGAGATCACTAACTCGGTACGCAAAGTTACTGATATGGAAGCGGTCGAAGTGGGACGACCTCGTGGCAATGAGTGGGAGATGGGACAGGGACGTCTTTGGCTCGCACTGTCCCACCCCGGATTCTGTCCTCTCTCTGGCAAATTTGAAGTTGAGGGACAGAGCTGAGCTAAGGGGAGGATTGGAGTTGGAATTTGGGTGATGGCATTCGGATCTCGCCGAGCTTGACGAGGCCGAAGAAGCTCTTGTCCCGCTGGAAGAGGGTGTACCTGCTGGAGGCGACGTCGCGCAGAACGATCCGGTCGCCGGCCTTCAAAACGGTCGCCTGGGCCGAGAAACAGGATCTGCTCTTGTGCTCGAATCCTGGGCTGTAGATCTGCCAGTGGAATGGACGTTTAGTGATCGAGAAAAATTTTTGTAAATTGTATATAAAATATTTTGTGCAGAGATTTGATATTGAGGTGTCGTGGTTTGTGGGATATTATTTGGGGAGAACGTTTCCAATTGCAGGTATTGTCTTATTGTAGGCCTATTGTGAATTATTGCAAATGTCTCACATTTATAGAATATTAAAATTTCGACTTTCATAAAATTTTGAAAATGTCCCACATTCGTGAAATGTTGAAAAGTTTTACTTTCGTGAAATACTGAACAATCTCCCACTTTTGTAGAATATTTATACTGTCCCACTTTTATAGATTAATGAAAGTATTCCACTTCCCTTACTGTGGATCAGACTTTTACAGAATATTGAAAATTTCCCACTTTTGTGAATAATGGAAAATGTCCCACTTTCGTCAAGTGTTGAAAATGTCCCACTTCCGTAAAATATTGTGAATGTTCCACTTTCGTAAAATATTGTGAACGTCCTACTTTCGTAAAATATTGTGAATGTCTCACTTTCGTAAAATAATGTAAATGTCCCACTTTCGAAAATATTGCGAATGTCCCACTTTCGTAAAATATTGTAAATGTCCTACTTTCGCCAAATATTGAAAATATACCGCTTTCGTAAAATTTTGTAATCGACCCACTTTCATAAAAGATTGAAAATGTCTCACTTACGTACAATTCTGAAAATGTCCCACTTTCACCAAATATTACAAATATCCCGCTTTATTCAAGTATCCCAGTTTAATAAAATATTATAAATGTCCCACTTCCGTCGAATATTGAATGTGCCCCACTTCCGTCAAATATTAAAAATGTCCCACTTTCGCCAAATATTAAAATGTCCCACTTTCGTCGAATATTAAAAATGTCCCACTTTCGTCGAATATTAAAAATGCCCCACTTTCATAAAAATGGGAAATGTACCACATATACTGCTTTCATACAATTCTGTGCACGTCCTACTTTCGTCAAATACTGACAATATACTGCTTTCATAAAATTCTGTACACGTCCCACTTTCGTCAAATGTTGAAAGTGTCCCACTTTTCTCAAATATTCTAAATGTCCCACTTTCCTCAAATGACGGATATGCCCACTTTAATAAAATATGGAGAATTGGACTTCCGTCAAATATCGAATATGTCCCACTTCCGTCAAATACTGAAAATATACTGCTTTCATAAAATTCTGTACATGTCCCACTTTCATAAAATATGGGAAATGTCCCATTTTCGTCAAATATATGTCCCACTTTCCTCAAATATTCTAAATGTCCTTTTTGTCAAATACAAATGTCCCACTTTCATCAAATATTATAAACGTCCCACTTTTGTCAAATATTATAAATGTCCCACTATTGTCAAATATTATAAATGTCCCACTTTCATCAAATATGATAAACATTCCACTTTTTGTCAAATATTATAAATGTCCCACTTTCACTAAATTATAAATGTCCCATTTTTGTCAAATATTATAAATGTCCCACTTTGGCAATTATTGAAAATGTCCCAGTTACATAAAATATTGAAAATATACCGCTTTCATAAAATACTGGAAACGTCCCATTGTTATAAAATCATCGTTTTATACAACGTTGAAAATGTTCCATTTTGATACCATATTGAAAGTCCCTCTTTCATACAATAATAAACATGTCCCACTTCAACGTTTTGTCCAACATGTCCCATTTTTATCTCTTGTAAACCTAGAGGACTTTTATAAGTAACGTCTCTGAATGACCTCCCTATATTTAGTGTCCCAATCAAACCTACATTGAAATGTTCGCCAAAAAAGGCCAATTTCAACATCGAATCCTGAACCACTTACCATGCATTGAAACAGCGGTCTCCCGTTGACCAGCATTCGAAACCCGTTTTCGTCATGCTCGTCCAAGTAGTGGATCTGCGCGTACGCCAGGTACAACCCCCCCTCGTGGACCGTCAGCACGCCGTCGTCGGAGAGCGTGAAGTGCGTGTTCGCGGTCGACTCGTGCACCCAATTGCTGGCGCGCCAGGCTTTGAAAACGCCCGATCCGTGTTTCGCCCGGCCGTTTCCGGTGTGCTCGTCCTCGCTCGAGAACAGCGTGCTGTCCGCCTCGTAATGCACCGCGCACACTTGTCGCGGAGGCCGTAATTGC
This sequence comes from Ceratoteleas bidentatus, assembly GCA_022817645.1. Lineage (NCBI taxonomy): Eukaryota > Metazoa > Arthropoda > Insecta > Hymenoptera > Scelionidae > Ceratoteleas > Ceratoteleas bidentatus. Next base: position 4,906 of record JABFPB010004106.1, on the reverse strand, counting down.
CGGCTCATTGTGCTCGTCGACATCTCGCGACGCTGCAAGCGCAAATTCGACTCCTTTTTCTGCAGAAGCAATTGGATTTGTTATGATGTTTTTGGTGATAGTACTTTCTAAATAAAACGAGTCTTTGGCAAATTCTTAAAATGTATTCAAAATATATTTCAGGACTTTTCCATTAGTATTTTAGTAATTTTGAAAATATTCGTTGAAGATTAAAGGAGGTACTTCAGTACTTCTAAGAGTACTTTTTGAGGTAGTTTTCGAAAAAGTAACCATGCGAGGCTTAAATTATCAAAAAGTACTTTAGTGCTTTTCTTAAGCAACTTTAGTACTTGTTAAAAGTATTTTAGTACTTATCAAGACGTATTTTAGCAACATTTTAAATACAAATTGTTCAATGTATTCAAACTTACAAACTGTTCGGGGTACTTTTGAGAGTACTTTGAGGTACTTCCTTAAAAGTACCAAAAACTTGAAAAAATTGAAGATTAATAGCTGTATGTACTTATTAAAAAGTACTTAAATGTTTTTGAGAAGCTGAAGTACTTTAAAAAGTACTTATAATTTCATTATAAGTACTTTTAATATAACTTCATTACTTTTCAAAAGAGCTTAATTAATAATAAGGTGTACTGGGAACTTTCAGAAACTTTTGTTTGTATTTTTCGATAAATTTTGTCATAAAATATAATTTTACAGTTTTAGTTACCTGTAAAACTGCGTTTCGTCGTTTTGCTGCCATCATTTTCCGCCTCCTATCATTCTTTGGCTTTTCCACTACAGATTCTCCATTTTCGGTGCTGTCATTTCTGTCATTTGTTATAGCGTCAAGTAGGGACGACAAATAAGTGTGCGATTTTTGGACATGTCTCGTGCGATACTTCTTCAGAGGGTGTCTGTCTTTGTAATCATTTTCTCTGCAATTTCGTTGTTTAAAATATATTAATCAATTACATTCACAATCAATTTACGAATATTTCCATATTATATTTTTCAATTGAACTAATGCATTTATTTACAAATTTACAATTCACCATATGAAAGATTTTTATTCGGAAAACTTTTGAAGTCAGAATATTGAAATCCGTCGGAAAAGTTCAATTTTTTATACAAACTCAATTTTTTAAATATGTTTAAGGTTTAGAAAAAATGGAAAATATGATTATATACAACACTTTGAATACAAATGTATTGTTTATAAACATAGAAAATGTTTTAACTTTTAAGCGATCGATTTTTATAAGTTTTGTTTGAAGACTTATATTTTAAAATATTACATTTCACATTTCCCAGTTAAAAAATTCCATTAGCGCTAGTCCTATTTGAATTTATGCGGTTTTTAACAGTTTTTTCATATATTGTATAGAATTTGTGTAGGATTTTTGTCGCCCATATGGAATTGCATATTTATTTTATTTGTGAAGTAAATCCTGGTTTTTGACATTGTTTTTTATACGTATCTAATGATTTCTAATGGATTTTTTAACTAGCTGAGCTTTGCTTTTTAAGAACAGAATCCTGCTGTCACCAACTTTCTATTTATGGAATATTGTAACTTTTTACTTCTTATACTTTTTTAACATTATAAGTGAGAATAACCTTTGTTCGTCGTTTGACTCCAAAATGATCGTCGACCGATTTTGCAAATCGGCTGCAAGAATCTCGTCGTCTAACAAAGAACGTTTCTTCGTGGTGTGTGACTCATTGGAGGATACATTTTTCGCGATTTCTTCGCGATCCTCTTTCCTCGTGAGATTCGCACTTCCGGAAACATTCGCTCGCACTTCCGGTGCAAGTAATCTATCTATGTAATCGCCGGAGTAATCGTAGTCATAAGATGAGTCATAATCCAGTGCTTTGTCCTCTTCCTCTAGATCCGGATCTTCTTTTCCGTCATCCCCGTAAAGCTGTGTTACACATATAAACATGTCTTAACTCGAAATTGTCAAATTCTACTTACAAATGTGTTAAAATTAAAAAAAAATTTTAATTGAACTATACTTAAATGATTATTAAAAAACAAGACATGTTACTGAAAACTGAAAAGAATATGAATAAATTCAGACTTGAAAAGTAATTTTCAGAAATTCCTGGAAGCTTCCAGGAATTTTGTCGAAAATTCTCATAAGCTTTCAAGAATTTTGCCTATGATTACATTAAGATAAGATTTGAATAAGATTTGATTTGATAAAAAACATACAGAATTGCTAAACGTTTGTTACAATTAAAACAAATTTGGACTTTTTTGATTTATTGTAATTTTCTTGTATTAGAATTATCACTCTGAAACAAATTAAAATTAAATTAAAGAATTACAATTTGTAAAAGTATGAAATTGATGTACAAATAAATCACTCATTAATATTGTGAGAGATTATGGTTAATTTAGATAGTAATACAGGCTTCTGCACGCGACTATTGACAGAATCCACAATATCGTCGCGATGTTTTTTGACCCGGTATGCGTCATGGGAAATTGACCTCAATAATTTGACTCGATTAACCGTATTTACACCGCGAATGTCAAATAATTAAATGAAAAGATTGATCGTTTTTGACGTAGCGTTGATTAATCTATTTCAATTTGATCCAATGTACCACCGTTCGAGCAGAACTATTAATGTCATTTCTTTAATGCAATATGAAAGTTCTTACGAAATCTCTTGATTCAGTTTGGAATTAGATCTTGCTGTAATTTCATGTGCAATTTAATTTTATTTTTTCACAATTCTCAAATAAAAACAAAAAAATAACTAAAATTTCACTTTATATCTGTGGTTTTGAGGAAAAACCAGTTAAGTCACATTTTTTGACATATTTGGTTAAGAGCGGAAATTGATATATTTTTATGTATATTTTCATTTGGGAACATCGAAATGTTATTATTTGATTTACATTTTGCTCAATTTTGACCAAACATAACCAGTGAAGTGTCATTTTTTTGGAAAAATGACACTTAAAAACCAGTTAAGTGCACCCGTTTTGAGGAATAACCTGTTCCCATTCAAAATACATAGGGAAACTTAATTTTAATTTTGGTAACTCAAACATTATACTTTACCTTTCTTTTGCATTAGAAATGGTATCCAATAGACATAAAGAAGATTGATATAAAAATGCAAAAGTTTACTTTTGAAACTTTAAACGCAAATATCTCAAAATCACAAAAACATGACTTAACTGGTTTTTCCTCAAAACCACACAGTTGTTTGGTATTTCTATGTATATGTAAATTGAAATACAATCTATCGATTTCCATGTCGATTTTATCTATTTTTTATTTGGATCGATTCATTTCGGATAGACTTTTTCGACAGGGTAACTATTTAGTTACAAAGACATTACGTTTATCAAAACATCGTTAACATTGTGTTTGAGAATTCACGAAAAAAGATTAATGTAATAACTCCTTCAGTTACAGTTGTATCATGCGAACCTGCACATAATTTCCTTTAAACAGATTCTGCATGGCAAAGGATCCGTCACGCATGGTCGAAGCATAAAACTGTAACTACGCATAAAAGTAAGAGAGTGTTTTTCGTCGTTTTATAGTTATTTTCATCATACGAGTTGTATCGGTGAAGCGGAAACTGTTTTGAGATGCAAAAACACTATACAATCGTCTAAATGACAAGTGTCCTACGGTCTTCCTCTGAAACGCTGTTAAAGTGAAAAAAGACATAATAAATTATGAAATATACATACGTAAAACTAAAAAATGCCTATGTAGTCTGATGTACAAGCATTTTGCTCTGATGAATCATTATCAAGTATACGCTTGGTCGATTGATGACAAAGTGTTATGAAATTCGCGTATCTTTTTCGATGTATAAGCAAAATAACTTTTATGTCAACTTTGTTCCAAACGAGATCATCGCTTTTGTAATCAAAGCGTTATATGAGTATTCGCATTTTACAATGTATACACTTCACTTTGTTCTCAATGACTGTTGTCACTATTTAATTGGTTAAAGCTATTGCCAGGTATATTTTGTAATTTTGCATATTTTGAACGGCATGAAACGTCTCGAGCTCCTCGTCGTTCTTTTGGTAAGTTCGACAAAATTAAAAAAAATCAGCGTCACACTAAACTGGAATTAAGATTACTCAAGTACTTTTGAGTAAAATTAAAAAACATCCGGTGACTCTTACAAGCGTGTCTTATTATCGCATTAAAGCAGGGAACTCGTTTTTTATCAAGAACTCGTCAGACCGTGACAAGTCCTTTGAAAAACTGTAACAACTCTTATGCTAAATGAAACTAAGCAATATGTCCTTGTGATAAGAATCATCAGTTATTTAAACGGAATAAGAAAACTTATTGAATAAAATATTTGCGTCTCTCGAAGACATTTGCCATTTCAACTTATTTCCATGCCAAATGCACTATATGTGATATATGCATGCAGTCTACTTAAAATTCCGACTCGGATTTGTTATCGGATTCCGAGATAGATTTGTGAGAATAGTAAAACATGTAAACATTCTGAGAAAATTTCCAACATTATTTTAAATAAATTGCAATACCAATTCTGAATCAATATTTAACGAGTAGATTGGGATTGTATTTTTTTAAATAATTTGTATATAAAAATAATAGTATTTTATGAAGGCACCCCACACGTTTCTTTGTACAGCTGTCAGCACTTATTTTCAAGCTAGACTAGCACATTTATTTGATTCATTGTGAGAAGGATGCGAGCAATATAAACATAACGAGGGAAACAAAGACACAACGATGGCGTCGGCAGAGCCGTTACTTCTTTGTTTCTCCCGTTGTGTTTACATTGTTCGCGTCCGTCGCACTGGCTCTCCCACACTGAGAAAACTAAGTGGTAAGAATCACCACTTAAGTGGTAAAAATCACCATTTCAAGTGGTAAAGCTTTACTATTTGAAATGGTAACTTA
>JABFPB010004105.1:0-15553 GCA_022817645.1 Ceratoteleas bidentatus | reverse complement strand
AATTTCTTTTTTTTAAATGTACAATATCATCTGGGAAGAACTTTTCCCAGATGATATTGTACATTTAACTTCAAGTTTTTGAAACTTTACTATGTCATCTAGGAATTTTTCCTATGAAGGTATATTAATGTTTATGATATTGCAAAGTTTACCGGAATTCTAATAATTTGTTATAGAATGTTTTGTACTGGTACCCAGGTAAAAATTGGTCACATATGGCGCAAATATGTATTATATGCAACAAATATAACTGGTGTATATGCAACACACATTTTTGCCATGTATGCGCCATATATGTTAATTTTTGCCTGCGTGTATTAAAAAAAGGCAATATTATACAAAAATGTTCACACTGTAATTGCGTTAACAAAATCAAGTGCAAAATTGCCTTTATCTTCGTGTTTACATGCAGCTCATTGGTGGATCGGGTTAATAATATATGACCTTGCACTTTTAGTTCTCGTCCTGATTTTTCTCCGTCAGATATTCTTGATTCAATAGATTATGGCCGAAGAGTGCACATTAATGGTTACCAAATGAAATCGCGAATGACTGGTCGCGCTTCCGAACGTTCGCAAGCCGTTTGCGCGATCGATGGCGGTGGCGCGGTAATTTTTGAAAATATGCCCGCGCCGCTTCTAATGCGACGGCATCCGGCGAAGCTATGCGGCGCGCGCTCGATATTTAATTATGGTTTGTTATTGGTGCGCAACGACTGCCTGGGTCGTAAACGTTGATTTACATAACGAGCCGCAGAAATATTACCGAATTATTATTTCGCGATTTTTCGAGTGTACGCCGATGTATAATTATATTTTGCAAATAACGTTTTCAGCCACGCGAAATAGCACGCTGTTTGTTGCTGTTAATTAGCATGTTAATGTGTTTCGAGTTCATGCGAAACGTTTTTTAGACGCGTTTTAGGATGCGAGCCACGATAAAATATTTACGGTTAATCACATTCGATTTATTCATGTTTGGTTATTGTCAGGACCTTGCACGTAAAATTGCAAATAAATAATTGAATAATAAATTAATGCTCGAATTACTTGCGGCGCGCGATCAACGAAAATATTTTATGACGCTTCAGTCGAGCTATACTTTTGGTGCTGAATTATCCAACCAATTTATGACTACAATATTTTAATGAATTATTAAGTTACGGCTTTAATTTTTCTTGACTTCGAATTAAACCACGTAACAACAGACTTTGTAAAACATTGCGTAACAATATTTTCGCGTTGGGTATTCGCTTTTTATGTTCGACGCGGTAGGGAGCATCAAATTTTAATTTTATATCGTAAATGATCGTATTTGTCGCAGCAAATTTCATGCCACGGTAAAGAAAATACCAAGCTTTAATGGAAAAGTTCGTTAAATTTAATGGAATTCCGCAAGTTTGTGCTCCCAGTTTTTCTTTACAGTTGATATAACTTGGTATTAAATTACGCCGGAATGAATAACATTCGGTGTTTCTGAATTTTCCAACGGTAGTTTGTTGAAATGCAAAATTCGATCCACGATTTCAGCACACAACATTTAACCTACTCGTGAACTACTTCTCTGCGTACCTTTGTTTTACCAACTTTGTTATTCTTCAAAATACTTACACGTGTCAATTACCAGCGTCACTAACCATTACCCGATTTTAAAACCCATAATTACAGTCTGCGACATAATAGTTGTAAACATTTACCTGAAATACACAGCACATCTACAGGTTAACTTTGTAATTAAACGGCAAACTAGTTTATTAAACTCAGCTAACTCTAAACTACATCTCAAAAGTGCTTCCCAGTTTACCCGATCGTTTCGCATAAAAAATTGCGCAAACTATAACTCCTGTTAATTTTTCATCCAGACTTCGATGAATAACTCTCGTTAATGTTTACGATTTCCCTTCCTCCTACTCGTTTTCATTTTTCCCCCGCGCAAATCGCCCCGCAAATTGGCGCGGAAAAAAGGGTCCGGGTCAATTTGGCGGGCTCATTAGCTCGAAATAACTCGCGCAGCATGCGCATTGTTCCCCAGATGAAACCGAATGAAACTCGGCGCGTTCATAAATCCCCGTCGCAGGTTCGCGCGCGCGCGAATTACCGCGCTTTCGGCGCCATTTTTCATCAACTCATCCCGAAGATTAGCATCGGCCGCCGCGACGGATCTTGGCGAAAATGCGCGGATCGCGCGCGACTAAAATGCCGCCGACTAAAATATAAATGGCAACGGCAACAGGTGGTCAGTAGTCGTTGTAACTTCGGAGAAAAGCTCGGCTTTTGATCGGGAGCTCCTGGTGATATATCACATTCACGTCATCGATGCAAGCCCTGAGCGTGCTTGCGTTTATAATGGCGATAATATTGCGGATTCCCGCACGCTCGGGCCGGCGCCTACGGTCACGCGACTCGCGTCGCATTTACTTGTTCAATTCATTTTTAGACGGCTGAATTATACACGCCGCGTCAAAACGCTCATTTACATATTACCGTGTTTGACGATCTTTACACGAGAAAATAAACGATCCCGCGATACGTTAATCCCGTCGCTGAATAATTTAGCGCGCAGTCGCAATTCACCTTTTATTCCGGCGGATCGGCGAATTCGAGTGGCCCGAAATTTGGCGGTGAATTTTGACGGCGCGTTACGATTCTGACAGGGTTTGCGGGCTTTCGCTGGGTCCTGTAAATTAAAGGCTCCTTTCGAAATCGCGAAATTAATCCCACTGACAACCCAATTTCGGAACTGTCACGAAAAGCCGCTCGCGCGCGTTTATCACGGTTACGAGGACCGAACCGCGGACCAAATGTTAAGGCTGCTTTTAAGAACGGCGATTTTAAAAGCTTCCCGCGAATTGAATGCGCGACCAATTACGAGCGATCCTATCCTGGCCTGGTTTTAACCGCGACGCGGTCCTGAAAGGAAAATATCGCATGAGAATTGCGGCGAAACTCGAAACAGCGACGAACGCGAATTCGAATTTAATGACGCATTAAACGTGAAGGTTGATAAATACGGCGGCGTAAATAATGTATGCCCGGTGTAATAGAAATGCACTTTGAACGGCGCTCCCAATAGGGCCATGAAAATGAAAATCAATTTGCTCGGGGCATTATCAAGAATACGCGGCTTGAAATACAGACGCATGGAAAACGTCTTTGATAAGCGTATCAAATGGTTGTTTGTGCACATTGATTGCGCATAATCCGCCTCCTCGAATAGCGCACACGCTAACACGGAATTAATCATGTAGCATCGTTGACGAAGACATTTCATATTCGACAATCCCATTCAATGTTAAGTGATATCAATGTATCAGATTAATTGATAGAATCCCGGTTTCAATGTTGCGCCGATAAATTCCCGTCCGACGCCAAGTCTCGCGTTACCATTTTGCCATGCAAATTTTCCACGCTTATTACCAACAATTGCAATTAACTCCGACACGCGATAAAATTACCGTTCCCATCGATTTATCGTGTGTTTTAGAAATATCTATATAGAAAAATTTACGGTCAGCCAACCGTAACGATAGACCCAATTTTGGCTCAACGTTGGCCCGATGTCGGCGGCCAACGGTTGGCAAAGAATTGTCGACGTTGTATCGACGCTTGACCGATTGTTTTTTTCAACATGGGTATGAGTTGGAATAGATTTTGCGCGCGCGTTTTTGCACCGCATTTTTTGCATTTTTGCCATGCACAAACCACTATCGAATTTCGTGCAAAGTTTCATCTTTCTATCGATCCCGAAGGCACAAGTGCCAGTCCGATCAGATTGCCATCGACGAAGCAGTCATTGTTCGAGCAATTGTGTAAGAACTCGTCGAAATTCGAGGCTCTGTGAAACGCGTTTCGTTCAGTTTGTTGCCGAGTCATTATTCGACTTCGCGAATCACGCCTGGTTTCTGGTTATGGCCTTGAAACTTGTTTGACATTATTTTTTAAAAAGGTCCTACACAGCTTCGATGAGGATTCTACTACACCCAACATCTCATTGTACGATGTTTACGAAAATTCAATTGATTCTCTGCGATAGCATTTGAGTTAAGGCAAAATAGATGAAAATGTTAAAATTCTTGTTAGCGACTAATACCTGTCACTGTAAGAAAACTGCACCACTCTGTAACAAACTTTAGAAATCCAAAGTGAACGGTCAAACCGTCACTTGCAATACATTTTTTCTTAATCAATAACAGTAAAAAATGGATTTCCACAAACAAACCATAAACGCAGAACGCATCGAGCGCCACGTCTGACGGAACGCCGAGCTCCATCACTGCAGTTCCCCGTGCGAGACGCAATTCCAAGAAGCCGCGGCATCCCCCGCGAAGATTACAATTGCGCGTGTCTCGGCGGCGAAAAATGCCGCACTTTCGGCAGCGCGCCCCCCGCGCGAAACATAATTCCCGTATTTACACGCGACAAGAAATGAACTCGCCGCGCTGAAAGCTTTTTGATGTCCCGGCGGCAATATTTGCCACCTCGATGACAAATTTCCTTTAATCAAAAAAAGCGGCGACTCGCGCTGTTTGACTTGGACGCGACTCGCAATAAAATATAATAAAGCGCGTTCCCGCGGCAATTTGAATACGAGCGAGGCCGGGGAATATCGATTGGGCCGCGGAGACGTTATTGGCGACACCGCCGAAATAGAAAAGCCGCTCGCGGGCGGGGCGCGAAGCGAACGACAATAACGCTCGGCTCGTAAACTTACGAAAAATAGTGCGCGCGGGAGGCCGCCTTTCGCCGTAACGATCGGCCGCGATAAGGTGATAGCTGTGCAAATACGAGCGCCGCCGCGCCGAGATGGCTTATCTCGGCGGAGCGGTTTTACGAGAGCACCTAGGCGCCTGATGTATTCCGTCGCTGACCTCTTTTCGCGCGGCTAATTTATCAAACTCATCGGGACGTCAAATATCCCCGGCGCACGCACCGCGACAAAAGAAACGCGAATAAATAAGGGACGGCCGATGCTATCTGTCGCCTCGAAAAATGGGCTCGCTTAACGATTGCTCGCTCGCTCGTTTGGAAGCCTGAATTCGTGGATGATTTCGGGGTTGCCAAGAAAATACGAGGGATTGTTTTTTGGATTCTATCTCGTACTGAGAAAACATTGTAGGGATTTATTCTACATTGTATCAGCTAGAATTGGTATTGTAACGATACAGTTTATGTGCTGTCCGTACAAAAAATTGTGTAGTCATTTCAGAACACTGTATGTAAGTAAGTACTCTAGAGTTCTCCATAAGGATAAACACTGAAAAATGTTAAAGAATTGTTCACTTGGAACCCATTTTTTCCAGTGGTATCGGTTTTTAGTGTACTTATTTTGCTGGCGTAAATTTCTGCTTAGTCTGACGGGCGAGACAAGTATTTTGCCAACTGTTTTCTGGACGATGTGCCACGTTTGTGCGTTTTAACTAAAAATGTCAGTCATTGAGAGCGGAACTGAAGTTTCCATTCGGAACAAGTGACAACTCAGTTACAGCTGCGAATCGGGTTAGAGCGACTGATGCATTCAGCTATTAATATTTAAACTGCATTTTTCGATCAGCTCGGGCGACTTGCTGTTCCTCAGTGCAGTGTCGTTCTAATCCCGGAGTACTGCATTTCGAGCGATGTGACAAATCGCATGTAACGTTTCTTTGTTCGTAGCGTCATTTATGTTGCGCATAACGTTTTTCGTAACGAAATCGGGTAGTAATTTCATTTGATCCGATACAGAATATTCGTGACGTTGATTCGCCTTTCCTAAAATTCGAGCGGGAAGGTGTCGCACCCACTTTCGAGATTTTTATAGACGTTGAGAAACGTAATCCGAGCTGCGACAAATAATTGGCGCTTTGATGAGAAACTTCCTATTCAGTAATTTTCACTGACCAAACAGTTAAAAACTCTGCAGACTGCTAGAGGTTATATTAATGTCGATAGACACGTTCTTTAGCTTTCATTACATAATATACGATTCCAGCAGCACTCGGAAAACTTACGAATCAAAGTAATGTTTCGTTCTTGATTAAAAATATGGTAACATACATTACCAGGACTGCAATTTTTTAAGTTGTCACATTTTTATTCAAATAAATAAACATTGAAAGAGTCATAATCTATAAAATTGTAATGTAAATAGTTTTGCTCATGAAAAAAACTGTCCATGTCTTTTTCAAAGACATTGACATTTCAAATTAGTTTTTCCGGCGCCGAAGAAAATATTGACAAAATTGTCGTATTCATCTCTTTTTCATACTCCTGACCCATGCTTTTCTCATTCCCCATCACTTAGCGATTTTTCATAAACGATTTTAGTGAACGCAACTGGCGCTATTGCGCTCGTTGCCCTGAATATCGATAACCAAGTTTCGCGGCTGAATAACTAATTCTCCAGCCTAATTAATTAAAACGATTAATTCTTAAAGTGCTGTTAGGTGGGCCGCGCGAAAGCGATAAAGAGCGATGAGCGCTGGGGATTGAGTTTTAATGAAATGCACATAATCTTGTAGTGTGAACGCGACAATAATTAGTATTTGCGTCGTTAAGCCCTCGCGAAGAAGCGGCCTCGGGTTTGAGGCGTATCGATCCGAGTGTCTTCCGGGTGTTTACATATCGTGCAGAATCCTCTGGCACAGCTTATTTCAAGCGACCGCAATGTCAGGCTCGGTTCCCAACAGAATGGAGCAATTACCTGCTGATTGGAGACGCTACCGTTAGCTGTACTATCACACGTGCCAATCCAACGGTCGCTAATGTCAATAGATACAACAGACTGGAACCGCAAGATCGGCTGCACGTCGATTGTCCCGCCATCCGTGCGATTCTACATCTATCCTGACACACACCCTTTTACCGGAGAGCGCCGGTTAACGTTCCCTAATCGCAATCATCATTTTCGCAGCAATTCCGACCGGTCGAACGCCAGACGCCAGAGACTTCTTTTTATGGTGTCGCGCGCGATTAAATTAAGAGTACTCGGGGTGCGGGGGGAAGGGGGACATGCAATAAAATATATATTAAAAAAATAGAATATGGGTTTAATTATTGTTCCAACTTGTTCAGTAATGTCTCGAGATGTTATAAAATAATTTTTTTTAATATTCAAACTTGATAACATTTATTTTTCTATGCTTAATTGATAAATTTACTTTTTTAATAGATAAAATTTAGCTAAAATTTCAGTTTGCACTAAAGTATTTCCAGTATGGAATTTTACCATTTTGAAATGTCGCATTTGTAGAAATGTTACAAAAGAGTAAGTTACGACTTTCAAAAAGGAAATTTGGTGGATAATAAAAGTTTTGCTTTATTTCTTCTACCACAACAATAGATAAATACCCTGTAGCTTTGATCAATAAATATTGCAATGTTTCATTATTGTGAAAATATGGATTTATAATATCATCGTGCTTAATTAAAAAAGTTAAGGCAGTAATTAAACAAATAATTTCAAATAATGCGATTATTTAACATATATTGCATTGTGTGTCCTCCTTTTCCCGCACCACATAGAGTGTATCCTTAATGCGAATCGTCCGCGCGAAAAATCGTGTCAAATAATTAATTTAAATAATCGCGTATAAATGTAATTGTAACACGAAATTAGGTCAAATCCCTCGTCCCTGGGTAAACCTTGTAAGCAGTGGACAAATGTAATATACACGAGTGTATTTAGCTCATCCGATAAAACATGAGCGACGAAGCTCCTGGCGTTCTTCATTTAATCTTTTGACGACGCAAAGATGATTAATTCCATTTACAGGGACGTCGCGGCGATCGCGCTTAATTAAGGGTCGCTGAAAAATTCACTTTTATGTCGCTCCCGGGACTCCGTCATGTTTCGCCCGCTGCCATATTCCTGCGTATTTTGTTGGGTGTGTCCCGTAAACACTTGTTCGAATTGTTTCATTCGCAAGATAAATAATTTTATAGGTGATAAACGCCACGCGGCGCTCGCGAAATTTTACCGCCCTGATCACTTAGGGCCGAAAATAATAAATATAAAATCGTAAAAGCATAACCCGGGATGTTTATTGCCCCCCGGACGATGGCGCCGAGAATAAGAACGGCCATGAAATTGCGCGAAAAACGACGACCCGTAAACGCGTCGCGCGTTCACGGCTCTATAACAAGCATTAAACGTCGCCTTAACGAATTTCGAACAAGATAAAAGAAGCCCGGCTTATCTCGCGACAGCGCCGCGCCGGCAGTTAAAATCGCTCCCGAAAGCTTCGTCGGACCGTCGAGCAATCCTTTTTTCCGTCCGTTACAAGCATAAACAAATCCTCGCGATCCATTGTGCGTGTCCCACTAAACGTCCCGAGCAATTGTTTTACGGTTATCGTCGGAGCTTTTACGCTTTTTCTCCGGCGGAACAAATCAGTCTGGAAACAGTCTGGCAGACAGTCTGTCGCCTTACCAGAATTTTTTTCAACGTGAAAAAAATGGAAGCATGGGTTCTATCCCGTATATTAACTATTACAATATGGTCTTCTTTTGTGTGGTTTCAGCCTTCAAACAATCTATTCATCGTGACAAGAATTATTTTAACAATCACAAGATTTTCCTTTCAGTACATGGTGAAAAGGGAAAATCTATTCAAAAACATATATAGAAATCTACTTCAAATGCTGGAAAAACTCTCATGATGATGTAACTGAAAATGTAACACTGAAGCATTTAAAAATTTTACGAATAACATTGAGACAGGTGAAAATCTAGAAACAATCTACTGAAATCTAAAAATTGCTTTGACACCTCACTGTTTCCAGACTGATTTTTTCCACGCGGATGGCTCATCTCCAGAAACAGCCAACAAGTATCGCAATAAAATTACCGCGACAAACCCGCGGGAGTCATTGAATGTGAGCACCCGTGCGACGTCACTTTTTCTTCCGGCCGCGCGCATTTTTCTGTCCTCCGCGTCGTACCATTTTTTTGCGTCGCGACATCGATTTCCCGCGAGCTCACGATGAAAAATTGCGCGGCCGCGCGAGTTTCGCGAAAAGCGGTCTCGCGCCGGCGGGGTCGAAAGTTGGCCGATTTCGTTCGAACTCGCGAATCGGCAGGTCGGCAAACAAATAACAGTTGTACTGCAGATAAAAGCGATGCAATTACGAGTTGCCGGGGAATTACTCAGGGAATGCCTTTAATTAAATGTTGGAAGCAGTTTCTGAGCCTCCGTTAATGCAGAGACAATTTCCTTCAATCCACTTTTCGTTTAAGAGGAGAAAGGAACATCCGAGTAAAGGTTGAGAACAGAGCGTCGTGTTAAGCACAGTCTTCACTTTCGTCGTAACGAAGTTTTAAACTTTAAGCGCGTAATCGCTCGTGTCACCTCTCGATCAAAGGAAGGAAATCGCAAAGGGATCGAATTCCACTTGTTCCGAAACTTCTTCCATTTCAAGTTAAAAGACTTCGCAGCGCGCGACCTGGCTCTGATCCGACTCTGCCGGTCCGGTCATGAAAAATTCGACGCCAGCCCTGATTTCGTCCGCAACTAAAAAAAAGGACGACGAATGATTTGTCATCGCTATTCCATTAACTTTATTAGCAATAATAGACAAACTTCGTTGTGATCTATTATTAGGGTTCGTCCGCAATTTCAACTTGCTCCGGCAACTTTAGTCCGCCGCACGTTACTTTCCAACTTGGAAAGAAGATTTGGGTTTCGGTTCTTTCTTTTGGCTCGCGCGTTAATAGATTATAAAGGAGGTTCGGGGCTGCCGCGTCGGGGTTAATTGCCGCGATGCTGCCAATTTACGGAGCCGGGATGATAAAAAATCGCTCCCCCGGGTCTATTATGCCAAAGAAACGGCTCGGTCGAATCAACACTTCGCCGTTGAATGCCCGGGTAAACAACGCGGCCGCTTAGATAATTAACATCGATGTTAGCGTAATTGCGGCGGCGCGGCAGACCGATCGATTCGAACGTTTGTCGTTGGGCGAAATTTAATAACGGCCGTCACGTTGTTATAATAATTCGTGTCGTGACACGCCGACGAAAGAAGTATTGCTTTCGATTTCGTTTTATCACAAGACATTTCCTGTTACGACGATCAGCGCAAAACTGACACGATAAAGCCAGACGGTTTGTAGTGGGTGTCGCGGAGTGTGACAAGAAATGTCACATGCTTCGAAAGGCGCGAATGTGCGGGGCGGCCGCGTATCGACAGTGACGGCTGCCGCGAGGAGGATTTGAAAATGAAGGAGAAAGCGGAGCGCCGGAGAAATCGTAGACACATCGTCTTTTCAATAAACACCGGAAATGTGTCAATGGAGCGCCGAAACCGGCTGGATGTCGAATCAATTAATCACTCGACGAGATAAATCATGATGTGGGCGAGCGATTTCGGCGTATTTTCAGGGGCTGCAAGATGGGTTTCATGTTTTGTCTGACAAAGGGGATGATTGCCAGACATATTTTTATCGAGGCCCTGGGTGTTGCAAAAGTGATGCGATGTCGGAACTGGGATGCGAAGAAAAACGTTTTTTGAACTATTTATTATGAGGAGGAAATCTGTGAAGTTTTCGTCTGTTGGTTTAAATTGGGAAGAATTAGTGACACATGAAATATGGTTGACCAATCAAGTCCATAGATGTAATTCGAAGACATAAGTGTTTTATCTCATTGTCCTCGGTATCAAATACTCTTTGTCCAAATTTTCCATGTCGTTCCGACATCTTTTAAATCACACTTTAAACATCCCGAATCCAAGAACCCCACACTGCACCGAAAATGCGACCTTCCACAAACATTTTTCCCTCCCACACGACCTTCCACAAACATCCTCATATGACTCAAACCACCCAGTTTGCCCTTCTTCGGAATCCCCCATTTTTACAGTCCTCACTTTTGCAACACCAACGAAAGTCATCGTCGTGAAATTTGTATTCCTTAAATTTCAATGGCGTCCGATAAGGCGTCCCAGACTCTAAAATTGCTCCCGGGATTATTACCCGGCGAAATTGAAGAAAAACAGCGTCCCGATGCACCGCGCTGATTACGCGAACTGCGCCGTCCTGGAAATCCCTCTTGCGACGCATGCCAAAAAGTGGCAAAAACCTCCGTGCGGAACTACCCCAAAACGCTCCCCAAAGATGACACGCTCCGGCGTTAATGAATGCAAGATGTGTCTCCTCGTAAACTAGATTTGACGTAAATTATCTCGAAATGTGGGCGAGACGCGATACCATTGTAACCGGGATCCGCGCCTGGATTTAATTACGCGGGCGCAAGGTCGTGTTTTCCGCCCGGTAGAGATGGCGCGCGCGTCACGGCGCTGTCCCGTGCGCGGTCCACTAGACTCGAGTTCGGTCGGCATCAAGGGCCGGTCGTGGTTATCCGAGGAGAACGCGAGTCAAGCTCTCGAGGGCTCTTAGATGTACTCCTGGCGGATACGGCTTCTCATATCCAAAGACGAGCGGCCACAATGGGCGCATCAGCCCTCGCCCTAACAGGCCTTAATCATCACAAGAGCCTAGCTGCGAGCGCCCGGGCGTTTTGCGCAAGCTGCACGCTGCACGAGCCGGGGGCGCTGACTAAACCCACTTAACCGGCTGAAAACCGAACGGGGGAGCCCTGGCATAATGCGAGCTGCAAATTTCACCATTTTTCTGATTTAACGACGCTCCGCATTATTATCCAGTTTGCCGCGTCCGCCCCGCTGGAGGGCTTTTACAGCGACTCGCATGGCGGCCATTTAGCTGGAATGCGCGCGATCCCGAAGATTGTGAAGCGGCAGGAATTTGCGGAGGGATCGCTTATGGGGGAGGGATTCCCTTTGTGGTCAGGCTTGTTTTGCATTCGGCCTCCTTGGATCGCCCCACGGGCTATTAGGCTGGCAGTTTTACGGAGAGCGTCTTTGAAAGAA
Organism: Ceratoteleas bidentatus; assembly: GCA_022817645.1. Lineage (NCBI taxonomy): Eukaryota > Metazoa > Arthropoda > Insecta > Hymenoptera > Scelionidae > Ceratoteleas > Ceratoteleas bidentatus. The sequence goes on along the minus strand of JABFPB010004105.1, from coordinate 3,693 downwards.
AAACATGAGGAGGCGAGGGGGAACAAAGGGATCGGAGCTTGCGATGGCGGAGGAGCGTGTTTGACTTCCGGATGGCCGACGCGGGGAGGGGTTTAATTTGCTGATCGTGCGGTGTTGAGGTTGTCTGGTCTAGGCGGAGGGAATCGGGAGACTCGGATCGGGGGAATCGGTGAGATGAGAGAATTCTTTGGGGTAGCTTTCGAAGGCAGTGGGGGGATCGTGTTTGAGTGTTTTATGGAGTTTGAGTTGTATATTGAGACAAATTTGGCTGACTATTAGTCTCGATTTCTATTAGAAATTGAAAAAGACATAATTCTCAATTTACTCAACGTCACTTCTGTAACGTTAGACACACTTTCTTCATCGAATTAATGACTTTCAAGTCATCAACTATTATCCCAAGACTCTCCCTTTTTCAAAGTTCCCTTCCCTGTCCCACTTTACCCGAAAATCCCGAAATTCCGCGCACTTGCCCGCACCCCATTCCGCCTATCCCTTAAAGTTCTACGTCGCGGATGCCGCGAATCCTTTGCGACTCTTTTGCGATTCGTGAAAGCGGCAACGAGATTTTTCTCCCGGGTATTTTGATACCGTGACAGGATTCGTCGTTGTCGTTGTCGTCGTAGTCGTCGACGACGACGGGTATTACGTATCAGATTGCGAATCAATATCCTATTTCGTAGGTATGAGTCGGGATGTCGTGGTTGTAATGCAGTTTCGTGGCCGACGTGGAGGGTGGCAAGTCGAGGCGTGGGCTGAGCCGAGTGAACGCAGCCAAATCGAATTACCCTCCGGGCCTTGTAGCGCGAGGTGCGAGCGAGCGCGACGCACGAGGGCAGACAGACCGGCGTCTTTTTCTCGGGCAAAGTTCGAGCCACGTAAAGTCGTTAGGCCGGGCCCAATTCAATCTTTCGGCCGGCTAACGAGCTCCGAGATCGTCGAACTCCCGCTCATCCGCGCGCGCAGTTTTCGCCCTTCCCGGCGTTTGCATAATTCCCGCGAACAATTAGCCGATCTGCATATTACGCCGACCCCGGGGCACCCGTCTTGCGGCCCGAACATCCCCGATGCCCATGTTATTACGTCGCCGTATTGTACACAGGTGCGTGCGAGACATCGTTTATGACCGAGTGTGTGCGCAGCGGTTCATCGCATTTGCGTTAAACGCTCGGACATGCTCGGAGGTAAATTTACGTTTCTGCGATCCTCGCCTAGCCGAGGAAATTCGCGCGGCGAGGAAATACGGCACCGACGCAATTCGGGCAACGTGTTGTACAGTTGTTGTATGGTGGGAGTGTCCCAAAAATTTGGACCTAAACGGATTTTTGGGGCAACCCGAGTTCCGGCTGGGCTGATTGAGTTAGGCGGGCGCACCGATTTCCTCTTTGAACTTGGCGTCTCGCGTTTGGTAATTGTCGAATGGGGTCTCATGTGAAAGCCCGGATGAAGCGCTCGTGGCCAATTCAATTAGGACCGAAATTCGCCGGCCCATCGCAGTCGTGTAAGTTGCGACAGCGGAATCGGCCGAAGAGTCCTTCCTTAAGAGTTATGTAGATTCGTATTTGGCCAGTCATTAGGGGTGTGTTTGCCGGGAGGGTTCTGCGACTGCTGGTGTCTGATTGTCTTGGGGTGCGTTGTTGGATTAACCACGGTACCTGTTTCAATAGTCCTTTCGCGTCGCGATGATGATTTTCGGGAGATTGATGATGGAATTGAGGCCAGTTGGTGTGGCGGAATAATACTTACCGGCATAGTTTGGCTACCGTGTAGGGTGTTGATTGCCGCCTGTGCTTCTTGATGCGATGCGAGCTTCACGAATGCGCAACCTGGAACATAAGAAAAGAACATAAGAAATTATAAATCATTCTGATTGTAAATTTCCAAATGTATTACTACAAATAATTACTACCAATCGCTTCATAAGAAGTACGTTTGGTAATTAGTACTACATTCTGAAAAATTAAAAAAAACAAATAAAAAAATATTAGATCAGTGTGCGTGGAACTGGGTTATGATAAGTGGAAAATCCATTGAATGTACGGATGAGAAGATTTCGGGTACACATAAGCGGAAATTCGAACAATAAAAATTCAATTCCTTTACGTTACATAGAATCCGGTAATCGTAAGTGGAGTAACATTCTTAACACAACGTTTTATTAATCACAATAAATAGCAATAAATGTGAGATTTTTGTTGTAAATTTCAACAAAAATCTCCTCTCCGCTTACGGTTAACAGAGTCTTCTCACCGTCATGGACTTTCATTTTTATGATCAATACGGATATTCTTACAGTACACTAGTGCTTTTATCACAAAGAAACTGCCGTGAGTAACTTCACATAGAGACGGCGACAATCTTATCGTGACGAAAGTATTTCTTAGAGTGTATTGAGTTGGAAATTTAGTTTGCCATCCGGGAATAGTACTAGCACCATTCAGATGGTAATCAGTTACTTATTATTAGCTTTCATATGGTAATTACTATCAACTCAATGGTTATAATTACCATACGAATGATTCGGTTTACCGTCTTCATTCTTAAATTTGTCCTATGTGAACATAGCAAATCCTTCTCAAGATCGACCATCTCACTTCTCCATTATCCTACTATGGCGCTGCACGCAAAGATCAAATCATTACCCCTATTTGTATATTTAACTGTCTCGACAATACCACCAATCTATCGAATCCACTTGTTACTCTCACAGCCCGACCTGCCATTACCCGTAGCGATTGAATATTTCCACGACCCTCCCTCTTCGCGTGGCAAAACAATAACAGCGCAGGCAATCAATAACAATTTTTTACCGCGACCGGCACACAATGGGCACGCGGCCGGCCGCTCAATCGACCCACCTCCCGTCTCCTTTGCGCCGTCAACGCGAAGACAAAGCGCCCCTCCGAAATCTTTCGCCCGGAATCTCCGTGGCGCGCGCATTTACGAAATTCCCGAGCGGAACGATCCGCACTCGATTCCCGCTCGCTTGCTTTCGATGTCACAGGTGAGCTTTGCATTTTCGCCGCCGCGACGTCCGCAAACAATCCGCCTTTGACGATGCTCTCCAGTGCAAACGCGCCGTGAAAAATAAATGAAACGCGATCGCGCCCGCGGTTTAACCGGGAATTAGGGCGAGAGGCGCAGCCAGCCAAGTAGACCGAGATAAGGCCTCACCTTTGAACGCGACCGGATGACACCGCCCATTCTTCTGTCACGACCAAGAACCGTTTCTGTGACTCGCAACCGACCCATCGGGATTTTCCGTCGCAGAAACTTCCAGTAAAAATGTTGTCCAGTTACTAGAGAGGCAAGGGCAAGTTTAACTATTCACTGCCTACTGTGAGAAAAGGGTCAGTTAAATCTACCAGCATCGTTAGTAAAAAAATCGGTACTGGTAAATGCAACGGTAGTATAAAGTTCAATCAACTGACGAGATCAGTAAATTCGATGATAAAACTACGAAAATCAGTTGAATTTACTTACTAATTGCGTTTTACTAATTGAGAAGTTGGATTTGCTACATGAATTTGTTTTAAGGAGACGTGCCAGTGAAACATGGGAAAAATCGATAAAAAATGAAAATTGTTCATAACTTTTTTTTGTTGATAAATATCACAAATCTGCCTTTCCAATTTGTTCTCCTAGTAATTCCGAACATTTTTCAGAAAATTAGAGCAAAATCCATTGAGATTT
>JABFPB010004104.1:0-15554 GCA_022817645.1 Ceratoteleas bidentatus | reverse complement strand
AGGTTGTTGGCTACTTTTATTAAAAAATATACCAGACAAAGTATTAAGATATTTTCGAAAAACTGATATATTATAGAGAAAGCTTTGTAGAATACGTTACTGTAAAGAAAAAATATTGTTACGGGATAAGTAAAAGAAATATTCCATGTAAATGTACAATTGGCAATTGCTCACAATGTGTTAGACAGAGACAGAAACAGTACGCCGTGGGTCAAATTGTTACTAAAGTTGCACTTTACATTGGTAATCAAATAAACAAAATCAAGTGAACTTAATGAGACACGAAAAATCGAATTGATGAAGTTTCCTGCAGTTTTGGCCGATTTATATAAATTTTAAAATATTTTACTATTTAGTTGCTAATTTGACTGCTATAACACTCTTAAGAACGTATTAAAATTGAAGAAAAAAAGATTTAAAAAATGATTTTTGCAGATATCAGGAAAAATCAAAACTGGAAATTATAATTAGGACAATTTTAAAATACATTCTCTGAGCAATGAGAGTTAGATGTCCGACTACAAAATGTAAGACTCTAAAGTATCATCCCCTTCCAAACAAACTCTTTTCAGTCCGAATTCTTTTGAGGTTAACACGTTTTATAGAAACCGTCTCATTCTTATCCTCAATTCAAAGAGAATATTGTTTACACTGAAAAACTAGTTGCAACAAGATAAAGAACCGCACAAAAAAGCGTCAGAAGTCACAATTAGTCGGTAACGTCGTAATTCATAGATCCCCAATCGAAGTGAATCAAGTCGCAATCGTAAATCACGCGTCAGCTTCACACTCGACGATGAACTTCTTTATACCGTTCCCGTACAAATTTCACCGGCAAACAGCAACCCCAAAGATCGGTTTTCGAAATGCACAAAAGAAAGTGCTCGTGAAAGGAGACGCGACGATAAATATGAAAACAGCGACACCTTCGCGCCCGGGAACGCGGGAAAACGCACAATTGATCTCGCAGCGCCATCTGTGATGCACTCGAGTTAAAACAAGTTGCGTCCGACATTCTTTCGAGTGACGCGAACTTGTCTGCGCACGGCGTTTCGCGAAACTTGCGGCCGCAAGTTTCATTATGCGCGCGATCGAGAGGGCGCTTGGAGCGCGCGAAACGCATTGTAGGGGTCGCTCGCGCTTTTGAATGGCGGCGTTCTTTCGACTGGCGGCTTCATTAGCTCGTTGCTTTCATGATTTCATGCTTATTTGCGCGAGATACCGAGCGACGGGCAAAAAGGATAAAGAGGGCCAATAAGCGGGGGAGGGGTGGGGGAAAAAGAAGCCGAATAAAAAGAAGCAAGGGAGGGGCGTCGGGGGTGTTAAAGACGAGCGTAAATTGAATCGGAAACGGCGCGATTAATGCAGCGAGCTTTGTTCGACTTGAGCGAAAAAGTGATCAATAACGGGGTTTCGAGTTGGAAAGGCAAAAATGAAGGGAAAAGGGACGCGGCGCTGCGTGGTTGTGACGACGACTTTTTCCGACGGAAACTCAATGCAACGATTAAGAATCTTTCTTCGTTCGAGTGTTCGCGAGTTTTTTGTCTTCCTGGGGCTGTTGCGGCACGCATTGAAAATTACTAGATGGGTTTGACGAGTCGATAAACTGCAAATAGTTATGGAAAGTTTGTTTCGTAGTATTTAAAACAGAGAGAACAATTTGTTGGATCGGATGGAAGGAAAAAATTCGCACCGAAATTGTGCGATTATTTATCGCGAGATACTGCTCGGACGGCAATAAGGTTTTGGTTTTCCGAGTTAATTTCGATTGCACTTGTTCAATTATTTGTTGATAACAAAAAAGTCGCTGAAAGTAAACGACAATTGGCCGAGCAAACACGGCGCTCGAGGCGAAATTGTGAACGAATAATCGGTTAGCGTGAAATTTCGTGGACTACGCTGAAGAATGTTTTGGAGCCACGGCGTTATTATTGAAACAGATTATTTGATCAGCGTAGTATAAATTTGATAGCGATTATAAAACGCGCCGTTACATAACCGATGACGAAATGTAGGCATGCGTGTTTGCCGAGATAATGATTCGAAGGTTACATGATTCGTTTGCTCAGCGACGTCAGCTCCGATCGATCGCGCTCGATCGGCCTGTAACGCCGCCGATTTCGGTCGCGGACGATCGAAAATAGCTGAGGAAGCGCATGTGGAAATCGGCGAGCGACGTTTCCCGCTTATCGTTTTTTTCTTCGACGTTTCGCCGTTTTTCCCCTTTTTTATTTTTCCGCTCTGTGCGCCGATCGGTATTAAACGGCGACGCTAAATTGAGATGACAGTAAATTGTCGAGCCGAGTCGCGGAGCTTGTTGAGCAAATCGAGCGTGAAATATAATTTAATACGACAGTATAATGGTATTGAATGCGTGCCGGAATAATGAAACATTTTCATTGTTTTGCATGCAAATCGCGGCTACGGGGGCGAGCGTCTATTTCGCATTTGCGGATCCTTTGCCGAATTCAGGCCAACAAGAGGTTTCGCCGATATTGTCTTCAGACATCATTCCGAAACTTTGAGCAACATTTCCGCAATTCTTAAACCAACTTCCTCTCATTATCTCCGTTCACTTCCTGACACCTAACTAGAAACCGGTTGGAAGAAAGTGCAACCGGTTCGTAAAAAACAAATGAAAGAACGATTCAAAATATCCTCATTCACAATTCCACATTCCGACCAATCTTTCATACCCGGCCAACCCATTTCAGTTTTGCTTAATCGCTTTTTTCGACCATCAATATCCGCCCAGTTATCACATAAATGCAGTATACAACCGGTCACTCTGTTTCCGATTGAAAACTCAAAGCAAAAGTTCCCCTCCCCAAAAAACTCTCGTCGACGAAATAATAAAATCCGTCCCGAAAGGAAGCCGTCAATAGACAGCCATTAATAATACTAATAACTGTCGGCCGTCGAGAGGGAATCCGAAAAAATCGGTCGGATGGCCGCTGGCAGCAACAACAAATACTCGATCGTATTGTTCGGCATGACAGTCGAGCATCGGTCCTCATTTGGAAACATGTCCGCAACAATGAGGACGTTACAATTATTTGGTCGACGGGCCTTTCTGTCGGTCCGGCAGAAACTGACCCTCGTCATGTCATCCGCGGCGTCTCAATACGGGATAAAGTGGCGGCTTCCCCGAAGCGGCCTGGTCCCGTGAGATTTCGTTATTCCAGATGTAACATGAGAACTTTTCCGCTTTATTCGAGCACAGGCCGGCCGGCTTTTTGTTTATCCGCTGTTGACGCTGTTTACGACGAATAAACAAAGCGCCCGAGGCATCCACGGAATTCAGCCGCAGCTTTTTAACGAGATTAGCTCGGGATGAAGAGTGACGTTTAAATTGGAGATCAGACCATTCCAAGGTTATGGTCTTTGGTAGGTCAATGTAATTGCAGTGAAACCTGATTTGATAGATAAACTGCATTTTAGATACTTAGGAAAGTAGAGGAGAGACAAGATTGTTACAAATTTAGCTTAGTTTCTTCTTTATGTCTAACTTTCATGTTTGGAAGAGTTAGAAGAGAAGTCAGGATCTCTTAAGTTTGTTCGACTTTGAAGAAGTCCACTGAAATCTGACTCTGTTCCAGAAAACGGTCCACTCAGATCATTTAAACAGCTTCAGATTTACTATCGTAACACTTTTATAGCATCAGCTTGCAGTTAAAATGTATATCGTTCTCGTTACAAGTCTTTCTCCATGAATTGCCCCAAGACAACAGATGAATCCAGAACTGAAACATTCATCTCCCCATGTTTTGCTTCGAGGACAATATCCCAGCCACTGTAATCGACAAAAACGATCATAAAGACACGCGATACGAATCTCATCTGTCACTGACCAATGCGTGTCATGCAGCCACTCTCAGCCGGTCACCGTGCACTCGATCAAAGCGTAGGATAAATAAATATCGACGACCAGTCGATCTAAGGAAGACATAGGTGGCACCGGACCTTTTCATCCCGGCCGATTTAGTCGACAAAATAGCTGCTGCAACCAACTTACAAGATGCTACCCCCCAATACAACTTGTCAGCGGCCACGCATCTGGACAATCCCATAAATTATGTTCGCGTTTCCCTCTCTCTCCAACTACTGTACCTTCTCCCTCTCTCTATCAATGCACGATGTATAGACACTTTCCAACACCCTTCGGCGAATGTCGAGTGGCCGTGTCGATAAATTACAGCGGCTTGTAAGCGTGCACCGTGTCGCACAATAGCATTTCTCGGATGCCGTGAAATCGAAGAAAGCCCGCGTCATACCGACATCGGCAATTTCTTAATTTGCTCGATCTTTCTCGAGATGGTCTAAGGTGAGTTAAACGGGGTTTCTTGTAAGTAATTTAAGGATTTTAAGTAATTACTTGAAGAGGAAATCCAATTCGTTGGCAGATACGAAATGCTTTGGTATCTTTAGAAGAAGTATGGACTGAATGAGTCCCATTGTTTATTTAAGAGTTGACTGAAGCAACCGATTTTTCATGCCTAGTATGCTTTCTGAGGAATCCGATTAAAATCCCCGAAACACGACAAATGCCGATAATGTAGAATCGGATAAGTGAGACACCGTCTTAATGACGAAGCGATGCGTCGACGATTCAATTACTCTGCAGAATAAAAAAAGGATGCGTTCAAAGGACGCCGGCACAACAGTTTCGGCTTTTCGCTTGTGTTTGGATATTAATACATAATTCATTGGAGCTCAATAACTGGCTTAAGGGCACTCGACGAGCTGGCATCTTTGATTTCGAGCGGTTCATTCATTTCGCCGGAAGCGCCGCTGAAAGGACGGCCCGAATGGCTTGTGTTTATCTGTCGCGCGCTGAAAACACTTTGGACGACGACTTATCGAAAGTTTTGACAATCGGCGAAACGGGCAAATGGGTCGGACAAAAAGTCTGTTGTCCCCTCGGGGGTAGATTGGGTTACCTTTTGTGGACTTGACCCCCGAATCAGGTGTTATCAGACGTTATTGCGATCGATCGATCGGCGAACAGGTCGATTTTTGAGAGAAAGCGATTCGGTGAAAGGTTTTCAACGATGTTTTAAACCGTGAACACAGTCAGACGAATGCGTGTAAGGACCTCCGAAGTGAAAAAAGTCGGCGGGCCGTTGCGGGGAGAAAAGGACCAGGACGACGCGATCGAGGGGGGATGATGAATATGCCAGCTCAGGCTCCGCGTCAGCGAAGCTGGGAACCTTCGGAATTATTTTTCCTCGCACGATTAACATGACGAATTTTTTTCGCGAAGTCAAACCGAAATTGCTAACTTGCCACGAAAACAAATCTGACAATAAAGAGTCGACATAATACACTCTGGAGATAACCTCAAAAGTAAGAGACTTTTGAGGTTATCTCAAAAGTCTCTTACTTTTGAGATAACCTAAACGATTCCAGAACTCAATCCAGACTTCTGTCATATCCCTAACGATCCAAATCTGGAAAGACTTTGATGAGACAAGAATAATTTTTCCGGAATAATTTTTTTTCTAAATAAAAAAAATGAATCTACTCCATCTATATTCTGGAATCCTAGATAGGATCTACCAAAGTAACTTTTCTCCGAATACTTGTGGTTAATGCAAGCTGACTTTGTCCGCTCGAGGACTACTTGACCGTTCGAAAACAAGCGCGCTTCGAGGCGAAAAACCTGGAGCGGCGAATCGGTCTGAGTTTCGGAATCGGTAGATGGAAGGCACGAGGCTGCGCGGTCCAAAGCCGGGCCGGACAAAGAGCTCCTAAACGCGTTATTCCGCGCCAACGGATCTGTCAGGAGCGCTGCGTAGAAAAGGTCCGTGTGTCCGCCCGACGTCGACATCCACATCGATCCCGGGTAGATGGATAGATAAGCGGTCGAGGTATGCTCGGCTTTTTTGCCCGGGCCTTTTTTCCCGGTGTCCGCACGAATTACGCGCGCGCTTGTTACAGGGGCCGTCACTTCGCGACACATGGGGCCCAGAGTCCGCGTCGCTGCGCGCGCGACCGGCCTCTTGTTTCGCGAAGTGAAAGCGCATTTTTTCGCGAACGCTTAAGTCGGATTGTACGGTTTTAATTGAGCCCATCTAACCTAACTACGATTCAGTAAAAGTAAATTTTCGCAAAAATTTAAAGTATTGGGCACTATTTTCAAAAAAATGTCAAACTTCAAATTTAAGAATTCAATTTGTTGCTAAGATAATTGTAATAAAAATTTATCTACAAAAATTTCTCTCCGATAAATGAAATATTGATCACCCCAAAGCTTTTACACGGAGAAAACTAATTCGTAAAAAATCTTTACGATATATATCGTAAAGTGTACGAATTTTTCGTGCACTTTACGATATATATCGTTAAATGCAGGTATTTTTCGTAGCTTTTACGATATATATCGTAAAGTATACGAATTTTTCGTAGCTTCTACGATACATATCGTAAAGTGTAAAAATGTTTCATAGCTTCTACTATATATATCGTAAAGTGCACGAATTTTTCGTAGCTTTTACGAATTAGTTTTCTCAATCTAATAATACAACAATATATATCGTAAAGTGTACGAATTTTTCGTAGCTTTTACGAATTAGTTTTCTCCATCTAACAATGCCTCCTAAATAGAATAAATCCTCCTCCTTTCAACTTCTCCTTTCCTAACCTCAAAAACGACAACCCAAACTTGACCCAACTCTCTACCACCTTCTCCCCCTCCCACCCCCTTTCTTCTTCGTCCAATCCAGTCCCATTGGGATCCAGTTTGCATTCCCAGGCTGATCATGCCGATATGAGTTCTAATTATGTCGAAGCCGGGTCTGCTCTCACGGGAACAGCGTAATGTCATTGTGTCGCGCACCTTGTGATCGCGGCCGATTGTGCGTCTATTAAGACCCCCGTGTTTCTTACGGTGCCCCACGGTGTCGCCCCATTTCGCCGGAACTTGTACGTGCATACGTCTCCCTCGCGGCGCGTTTCCCTAATTGTCGGGAAACACGCCGAAATCCGTCGTACTTCGGCCCGTAACCTGGCAGCTCCCCGTGCGGATTACCGTGACGAACACATGTCGACACATTGTCGAACTCTTGCGCAACGTCCCCGTGGTTAAGTCAGCGCCACCACAATGGGACGTGACTAAATATTGGGGTCAATTCAGCGCCGGCTCGACATCTTTTAACGTCCGATACACTTAGCGCCTATTGTAGCGACGACAAATTTATTGCCATTGATGGATTAAGATCGCCTGGGTTTCCGGAAATCGGGTATGGTGCGACGGAATCGGACTTCTGTCTTACGGGGCTTGTTGAGGATATGGGAAATTTTAAGACTGCAGATTTGTCGCAGCAGATTTTTGGCAGCTTTTATTTTGTATTTTGAAAGCGTTGTCAAAATTTGCAAAATGGTTTATCATGTAATGATTGTTTGAGGTTAGGTAATAATTTTGAAAATATGTAGTTTTTGCAGAAGGCCTTCTATCCCATATAGACATCGAACATTGAATCCACGTCGATTCTACGCGGAGGAACATTTGCACGTAGATTCCACGTAGGTTCCACTTCGAATCTACGTGTTTTACAGGTTTGTTTGTTAGGGATGTTAAGATCTCAAAAATCATCTCGTTGAGATTAAAAGATTTTAATGATATTTATGAATCATTTTTTACAGAGACTAAAAGTTAACTTAGTTTCAGAAGATTGGACTGTTCAATGACACTGGATAGTGATGAAAAATGAATCAGTCGAGGCGGCACAGTGTCAATGAATCGGCCGCGTAACTTTGTCCATGAACGTTTCTTCAGACAACGGTATCATTGACTTCGGAAGACCTTCCACCGCGGCCAGTGACTCGCTAATTGGATCAAGTTCCGGCCACGTAGCGTTTCACAGTCTAGTCGTATTATCTCGTCGAAAAATCCCTGCGAATTTCTACAATTTTATTTTTCTTCCATCTTATCTTTTTCAAAAGAACATTTTCAACACACTAAAAGTAAACGTAAATATCTGAAAACAAAGCCGGAAGTTTCGCGCGGGAGTACCGAATCGGCCTGGTTTATTTAATTTGGTCGGTAATTTTGTAGCTCCCGATTATTTCTGCGGCTTATTCCGTTCATTTGTACGGAATAAAACGGCTTGCGGGGCGCAGGACAATAAGGAACTGATGTAATCTCCGGAATCGTTTAGGGGGAAATTAGGTCGACAGTTGCCGCGGTACCCACGGTGCCCCGTAAAGAGTGTTTATCCAGAGCACACGGCCTGTTTTTTTTGCAACGCGTTTTGTCGACGAAGAACCAGATGATGGCGAATACATTGCGGATCAAAGTACAACTATCGGATCATCGTGTTCGATGCGATTTTGATTCGCAATGATCAAGTCGAGGGGGAACGACACTTTGGCTGCTGAAAAAACTTGTATTTTCACGTTTTTCAGTTGGGAATGAGATGGATAAATAGAGCATATTGGTTTTGGGATTAGGTAAACGTATTTTGATTATTGGAGAGTAGATTTGTTTCTATGAACTTGACATCTGAAAAATAATGCAGTGTCATCATTTCTTTGAAATTAATTTGTAGTTTGGCAATTTTATTAAACCTATACTGAGAACTAATTCCTGAAAGCTGCGAAAACTTCGTACCTTTTACGATATATATCGTAAAATGTACGATTTTTTCGTAACTTTTACGATATATATCGTAAAGTGTACGATTTTTTCGTAGCTTTTACGATATATATCGTAAAGTCTACGAATTTTTCGTAGCTTTTACGATTTCCTTTTCTCAGTCTACTTTCATCAAATTTAATTTAAATGAAAAGTAGGAACAATTTTCAAAGAAACTGAATGGTTTTAGAACAAAAATTCTAAAACCAAATTTCTCAGGTTCCCACATCCCGTTTCATCCATCCAAGTTCTATCAGTCCAATAGCACTTCTTCCCCGAAACCAACTGTCGCGTCACCTTTTTTATAATTGCCACCCCTCGCCAATTTGCAATTCCGCCCATCTTCCTAGACAATGGCCCGCGTCGTCTACGTCGACGGGTTTTTTCCCGGCAGTCGCGCGACACCCTCGTCCTTTTTTCTCGCTCGGCGCTCTTCTGCCAGGGTGACGGCAAGACGGTCGCGCGGGGTGGGGGCAAAGGCGCGGCGTATCAAGAAAATGACTGTTTACCGACGCCCCCTTTGCGCGACGCAACCCCTTAGTCTGTTTCACCCTCGGAGGCGCCCGTTCCTATTTCGTGGTTTGCGCGCCGGAGGGGTCGCGCTTCCGCGGCGGTCGACGGCGGCCCCGAGGGCACGACTAAAAACCCAAACGTTATCAGCCAAAACGGTTGGAGTCGTGCCACGCTTACGCCAATTTTCTCACCCCGCATATTTTCATAACTCGCCGCTTTGACCAAATTGAGCTCATCTCTTTTTACGAGCGCCGATGAATTTATGATCGCGGAATCACGCTCAAAGTGGGCACCTGAACGATTTAATGAGCGAGTCATTTTCATACGATTATGGTTCAGACAAAAAAATTTTTGGAGTAGATTCGGGAGGTTTGTTAAAAAGCGATAGACTTTTAACAAACCTCCCGAATTCTATCACTTTTTAACACCGAATTGACCCTTTAAAAATCGTGAAAATAGTAAAATTTATTAATGCATCTATCACGGTTATAAAAAAGAAAATATATTTTGTTTGATTAAAATTTTAGGAAATGTCAAGGGGTGGAAGAGTTCTGTATGGATTACGAAAAGTCTATATTTTGCGAATTCCACGATTCGTTTCACTGTTTTCAAAATTGTTTAACTTAAATGATTCTGTCGAATTAGTAATTAAAGTATAAAATAAAATTAAAATGAAATTGTTTGAGTAATATTTGTGTGTACTTCATCTGTTCCAATTAGGCAAATTTTATTAAACTATTTACAGTTTGTATGCAAGTACTTCAAAGATTGATGCGAAAATCATGACAATCATCAAAATGTTATCAAAATTAAAAAATACCGAAAAACTTGGTGAATCGGACAATCGATTGTATCGGTGACGAACTTCCAGTGTTTTTCCAAGACACATCCGATGGAGCGCTTCCTAGAAGCCACGTGACGGTGCCGATTAAAAACCGATTAGATACGAGAAGATCGCGATGAGTGGCGTCGCGATTAAAGTTTGAAGAATAATTTAAGCGAGGTGGAAAGACCGCTGCAGACTCAACCTACTTACTGGCTGAGCGCAAACAAGCGAAGAAAGACGGTGACAAACTTTGTTGTGTTTATATATGGCACGTCGTTAGGGAGCCGCGACTCGTCAAACAGATTTGTATGATCAAATGTTGCTGCGCATTACGGGCCCGTTTGATTAATAATTTCGGCTCTTGCGTAACGCGTTATCGAATAGCTCAAGGTGAGAGCCGAGACACCGACGGGCGAAACCGTGTCAGCACAAGTCAAATATTTTGTGAATTCTTCGGTATCGTGGTTATAAATCAATAGATAAAGTATGCTAATTGACGTGAGCACTTGGGATGATTCGAGGAGGGACGAGTCAATTTTGAGTGCAGGAACGGTCGAATGTCACATAATTCGGTCGTCAGCAATCGGACCGTGGATTTGTTAGACAGATTCCAAAAGTCAGCGAAATATCAGTTTTTAACATCTGATAGAGGGTTGGGATATATGGAAGAAAAAATCTTTTTTTTAGGCGGCAGATGGGTAAAAAAAATTTGATATAAGATAGATCTAAATGTGATGAAAATCTAAATGGGATCGTAAATTATCAGAATTCGTTCATTTTCTTGTACTAAAACTGTGAAATCTGAATTGATCCTAAACCTGTAATAAAACCTACAAAAATACCTATAATTTCAAATAATAATCATATTTGAAAGTTCACTGTAGTACAAGAAAATGATCGAATTCTGCTCATATACGATCCCATTTAGCTTTCCATCACATTTAGATCTATTTTTTGTAAATTTTTTGTACTCTTATGTTATTCATACATATACACCCTACCAGATATATAATCATTTCTCCCTGGAATATTACCTGCATTACTATTTTAAACTGATTGCTAAAATATTCGAATTGCTTGACTACATATAATATAAAAATGCATCTCCAAAAAACCTTCCCCAAAGTGAGCATCTACCAAAAAGACTGCGTCTTTCCTCGCGAGTCAATTTCCTTTTCAACTACCCAGCAGTCGAATAAAAAGCCCTCGAAGTGGCCAAAGCCGTTTGACAAAAGTGAAGCGCGCTGCGTCAAAATGTTTACGCAGTAAGTGTGCGCCGGGAAGAGGCGCCTCCGGCGGGATCTCCGGCCGCGAGGAGATTCCGCCTGCGGACGAAATTACCCTTGGAAGCCCGCGCAAGATTCGGACAAGGGCGGTACGTCTTGCATCGGGTGCATTCGACTGTGAAATTCCCTCTTCAAACGGAGTTAGTCGGGTAGCTGGCACATTTCGGCGCGGCAAAAGACTCCGGCAGAGCGCGCGCCACGCTGGCCCGCATATCCAGCACGTACGCGCCGCTGGATTGATAGGCCGGGTCGAACTTGTCACTCCGGGACCGTCTTACGTGAATATAAATAACGCACTTGTGCGGCACGACTTTTTTTAATAGAAAAAGTCTATTATAAACCATTAGGAATGGTCTATTTGGACCTATGCGGCTTTTCTCCAAAATGTGTCAAAATTTGCATAGGTTATAATAGGCAGTATTGATGACCCATCTGCAAATACGTATTTAATTGATTGGTATTCATTTGTTCTTGCATATGGAAATATGGAAATTTGTATGTGGAATAATTTGTATGTTTATTTTCTATGTGGATTTATTGGTTTCTATTAGATTCTTTCTTTAGGGCAGTTGATCGTTGTCATTCCAATTCGATTATCCGCAGTGACCTGAGGAAGTTCAGGTATGAAAATGGGGGAGGTAGTTGGTCGAATTTCGGCATTGTGATTCAAAGATCGGAAGGTGATGGCTGCAATTTGGCGTATTGGAATTTGGGCGTGGAATTAAGTCAATCGATTCCGAATGGTTCGATAATGTTAAGGACTGTTAGAACAGTCACGTTTAGAAGATTGTTTATTGTTTTTGGTACTAAAAGCTGAACATGAGTTGGAAGTATTGTTAAAAATAGTTTGACATTCAAATAAAGTATAATTTATTCGAATGTCAAGGAATTGTTTGAATAAGGTTAAGATCGGACATTCACTAAGAAATTACGTACGGTTTCGAAATATATGAATTCCCGAAACAAAATAATTTTGAGAGGACGTACAACAAATACCATTTCAACGTAGTGCAATCGCGATTTAGTTACTCGACTTCAAAGCTCCATTACTGATGGAAGTTTGAAGTCGAAGTTTGAACCATTTCAGAATATTTCAGACTGTTTCAGATAACTGCTTCTATATTCATAAATATCCTATTTCTTCTCTATATACGTAAAGAAAAGTCTGATAAAGTCTGAAACAATGTCAAATTTTGGACCTTTCAAACTTTTTTCATACTTCATATCAGACTTTTTCAGACTTTCTAAAACATTTTTAGAAAGTCACATTTCAACAAGGTATGTTCCACCCAAAAAATTGCTCACTCAAAAAATATTCAACATCGAAATCTTCGAACTCCTCGTTTCTTTTTCCTCCAGGACTGAATCGAATCCATCAGACCCGTTTTATTTATTCGCAGCCGTAATCAATATCAATGCAATAAACGCGAATTATGGCGCTTTGCGCGTTCTTTTTCGCGGGCACAAAAACGGCTCGTTGAGTCGGCAAACGCGGCGACAGGAGACGCCGGAACGAAAAAGGACAACGCGCATCGGCGGCGCTTCTTTTGACGCGCCCGGCGTCTCGGCCATTTTTATTCAATTAACGCGCGACTGTCGCCGGCACACGCCGGTCGCCGGGACACCCCCCTCCCCCGTTTCGCCAGGGCGAAAAACGCTCTCAAAGGTCGCGACGTCGTCTCGCGCTCCTTTGCCCCGTGTTCCGTGCAGTTACGTTTCCGCGTGCATAAGTAGCAGACTGCGCGCCGGATGATATGCATGTAATACGCAACGGTTGGGGGGGGGGAGGAAGGAGGTTGTGTGCGCGCAGTTAATTCGTATGATTCGCCTGGCGTATCGCTTTGGCCTCAAAGGAATTACGGTTGCTTAGGAATTACGGAAGGAAAAATCGTATGTGGTGTGCGATTGTGGGTGATGATTCTCAATGAATTGTTATGAGCAATTTGCGATAAGGGGATTGAATTTAGCGATTTTTGGTGGTAGAATTATAAAGATCGAGAAAGAACGATCGGTATCTAATTAGAGAATTGTTCTCTGGTGAAAAAAATCTGAATGAGATATTTTATAAGGTTGCGATCAAAATTTGGTTGGATCATGATTAGAATATGATTTTTTTAAATCTCATTTAGGCCGTTTTTTATGTCGAAAACGATCAGAAAATCTATTTTTAGTTGGGGTATGTCTGTGTCGTTATTGTGGGATTTATGGCAATTTGTAGAATTTGGAGATATCGATTTATAATAGTCGAAAGAAGAATGGGGTTCGATTAGTGGAGTTTGAAATTAGCATTTTTTTAATTTTTGCAGGAAAACGTTATGATCGTATGAAAATGGATCGATTAATAATATTTTTAATCGAAGCAACGAAAATAACTGAATGAGGTAATCGAATTTTACGTGGAGTTATACTTCCTGAATTACGGCGTTCGGTTTATAGGAATCAAATTATAATGATCGAGTTAGAATTGTAGAAATGTAATGATCGAGTTATAACAATCTACTTGCAATTATCAAGCTACAGCTGTCCTATTGTCATGATCGCTTTGAATGAATCGAACTGCAATGATTGAATTATGATTCCCCTCGCGCAATAATCGAGTTATAATAATTGCATCGCAATGCTCAACGGTATAACACCTGTAAACCGATATGAGTAAATGTTACCTTCTCTTTCAAAATACATACACCTCCCAAAAGACCTATTATGCTGTCTGCCAACAGTGTTTTTAAAGAGTCTGGGAACACTTCTCTTGCACATATAGAAATATTTATCTGTCATCTACGATTACACCAATTCGTTGAAATAATTACTTTTTTTACTTTTACTGAAATGAGATGACCATTTAACTTATACAAAAAAATAAATAATTATAATGCAGCTGAATAAATAAAATATTATGTACTTCTCAATTACTCTTATTTTCCAATTACTAATAAAATTAATATTCCCTCATCCGAAATTCAAAAGTCTTCGCTATTTCCGAACAAATAAAAAAATCTTATTTCAAGTTCTCTAAACGCTTTACCATCTCCATTTTCCTTAAAAACATTTCCTTTCAAGACATTTTTTGTCTTTTTTTGTCAAACCATTTTAAAAAGTATCACTTGTATTGCAGATTTATGGACTAAAATGTCGCAGATCGGTTCGCATTGACCCCCGATCGCCCCTCGCCGTGCGATCGATACACCAATCGCTTCATCCGTTGGAGATTGGCTCACTCACACCTCGAGCCGTGACCTCCAGAACCGCCCCCGAAATTGCCCGTCTCCCGGCCCCGATTTCGATCGCGCCGAGCCTTAATTCGTCGCTGATCTTGGCGCGCGGCGGATAAAAAAGGGACGCGATAGTCTTCGCCGTTCCCGTCGTCTATACCGTGGCGATAGCATCGCGGCTTTAGGGGTCTACGCAGCGCTCGGGGTTGCCATCCACTTGGAATTCAGAAACGATCGATGCCTTCGGCCGTCTGCGCGCCTTCTTCTGCCGGCGAAAATCGCGCCCCTCCCGCCGAATCCATCCCGTTCCCGGAGCCCCGCGAATCCTCTTAACCGAATGTGATTACCGGCTGATTCCTATTTTCGCCGCCGAAAGGTCACGCGCGCGGTTTACGACACCTTTGACCTTGACTCGGACGAATTAAGGGATTCGCAGGAGAACAAGTTGCAAAAAAGAATCGAAAGCATTGGGTGAATTAGAAATTTATATAATTCTCTTTGCAGTATCGTTTTCTCAATGAAGTGAAGAAGAAACTTGAGGAAAATCGCTGTCGAAAAGTGTAGAAAATTTGCATCGATCAAAGGTCTCGATATCACGCCTGGCTGACACTTTTTAAAACTTCTTCACCGTGACTAACTGTCCAGTAAAAGTGAATGTTTCCAAAGTATCTAAAAAAGCCACGACTTTCAATCTCAATCTTCCTTCCCTTGTAAAAATAATATGTCTGAAAATCTCTGAAAAATGATCTGAAAACCTCTGAAAATCTCTGAATACCTCTGAAAATCTATGAAAATCTCTGATAATCTCTGAAAATCTCTGAAAACCTCTCAAAATTGGGACTGCCAGAGTTTTTCAGAGGAAACTCTGAGATTCTCTGAAAAACTATGACAGTCACAATTTTTTCAGGATTTTTCAGAGATTTTATTTCTGAAATAATATCTCTGAAAATCTCTGAAAAATGATCTGAAAACTTCTGAAAATCTCCGAATACCTCTGAAAATCTATGAAAATCTCTGAAAAATGATCTGAAAACTTCTGAAAATCTCCGAATACCTCTGAAAATCTATGAAAATCTCTGAAA
>JABFPB010004103.1:0-15547 GCA_022817645.1 Ceratoteleas bidentatus | reverse complement strand
AAAGTGCTGCCGCCGGCGGACGAATCGTGAAAGTCCACGGTCGGAAGGAACGAAAAATCACTGCGCGAAAACCGTGACATGAAGAAAAAACATATTTTAATGCAGTAATAATGCAGGAAACGTAGCACATCAAAACAAGAGTGTTCTGAAGTAAATTATCATGGGTAATAACATGACTTGGTGACTAATAAAAAGATATTTAAAATAAAAAATTTCGCATAATGGCTGAACGTATATATCGGCGTATAGAGACATTGTTAGAGTCGCCGTTATTTTTATTGATACATTTATTATATTATTTGTTATACAATCTTGGCGTCGACATACTAACGAATGTCTTGATAGCATAAGAAATATGTTGTTTTAGCATCAAGATTTTTTCCCGTGTTATGAAAAGGGTTTTCTGATTTAACTGAAAGTGAAATCTGAGTAACTCTGCGGTTCATCGCCATGTTACAAGTGGGACGCATGCTTGGGCCGGCTTCAGGATGGGTCAAGCTGAGTAAGGCTGAGTCTCGGGATGAAACCCTCGAATATTATCCAATTCATCCGATCAACCCACCCGATTAACCGGACCGAGCATCCCAAATGGCCGAACAAACCGAGTGTCCCCGACCGACCAACCCAGTACTCAAAAACTAGTATTTTACTAAGAAAAACCTCTGTCTTATCTTTTAAAACGTTTAGAAGCGTTTTTTCACTTTCAAAACGTGAAGTTAAAAGCCGAAGGCTCGGCTTGTAAACTTCGCTAGGAAAACAACTTTTCTTTTCCCTCCCGTGGTGCACACAATATTTTACGCCCCGAGGGAGTAAAAAATGCCACTTTTCGAAATCGTCAGAGGGAGTAAAGTGACGTTTTACTCCCCGAGGCGTAAGTAAAAGATTTGTATTGCAACACGCTGATGTTTTACAGTAAAATATTAATACATGTTTAAATTGTTTAAATGTCACCTTAATACATTGAGAAAAATAATTATTGTAAAAATAAAAAATTTTCGAGAAAAAGTACTGAATAGTACACACTAAGAAAAAAAACATGCGACAAGGACTGACAGTCGATTTCAGTCAAAGTGACGGAACAACATCCGCAGTTTCTGCGAGACGGGCAATGTGCTTTTTTTGTTTTGTTAGTGCTGTTAGCATGGTCACCAAATACAGTCGAAAAAATCCGCAGAAACTGCGAGTTAGTTATGTTAAAATTATTGTATATGAAATAAGCTATTTTAAAGGATAAAATTCAGATGTTTGAGATGATTTTTTTCGTCACTCGGGGACGAAAGTACGCACTTTGCTCCCTAATTTTAGGGAGCAAAACCGAGTATTTTTCCCTAGGGAGGAAAAGCAGGGATCAAAACCGAGTTTTCCTCCCTGCTTTTCCTCCCTACAGCTCGCCTCCGCCGAGCCTTCGGCTCGAGCTGCCACCTTCGCCAGCGGAAATAATCGCGTACTTTCCTCCCTAAGTGTACAATATACTATTTTCTCAGTGCAGTAAACTTGGGATAATCATTGTATCTTAAATAATATATATAGTTCAGTAAAATGTCCGCATGTTGTGAGTAGAAAATTACTCAATTCAGCAGTAATCATTAAGAATAGAATAAAGACAGGGTTATCAACTTACTTACCAACAGTTGTTTGATTTTCGTTTTGTTATCATTTTGTTGTCGCAGTACATTGCAATTTATTGTTTTGGGAAAACAGTTTGTGAACACAGTTCTAGGAATATGCATGATTTCTCGCACGTGATATCTATTCTAACCTAACGTAGTGCTATGATATATATTACACGGACTGTATATACTGTAGTCAGTGCAGTTACTGCACTTTTGGGTAACTGAAGCGCCGCGTAGTAGGCGATAGTATAGCCTTAGGCCTTTATCGACGCGAAATCGCGATAATCGATATCTGCTCTCAACCTACACGGAAAAAAAGATCTGAAAAATGTTACCAAACTTTTCGGCAAACCGAGGATATAACGACAGCGTTCAGCTTTTTTACCAAACCGTTTTAAACTGATTTTCGAATATGCGTCAATCAATAACAAACAGTATTAACTTTTGTTCCAAAGAGTTTGGTAATTTTGGCGATTTCTTATATCCTCATCGACTAATTAATATTCACTGAATGATCAAAGGTTCTTCAGAGAACATTTCTGTAACATTTTTAAAACACTGAAAGTGTTCCAATCTTAATGGAGAACACTTAAAGTGTTTCAGTGTTAAAAAGTTCTTGAGAACACTTAAAGAACACTTTTTACAGTGATTTTTTACAATGTTATCATTGCAAACTCAACCATGTGAAAGAATTTAATAAGGCAAAGTTGGGTCCTTGTCAGTCAAGTCAGTCATTTTTACTTAACAGTTCCGCTGCTTTAGCTGGATTTTAAGTTAAAACAGTGGATAATAAATAGTTTGAACCGCGGAAGATTACTTCACGGGTCAAAATCGCCGGATGAATCCGGAAAAGAAGCCGTATATAAGATTTTAACGATTTTAGCGATTTCAGTTCATTCTGCTGGTTTTTTTCTCAGGGTATCACTGCCATATTCTTGCCCGATCCTTGCCTGATACTTGGCTGACGGTTTGCAGGTAGCCTGATATCCTTTTGCTATACTCAGTTTTTCACGTGGGCAGTTCTATAAAATTACATGATATATAAATTATTAAGTTACCAAATTTCATGGAATTTTACGTGAAATACATAAGATTCCGTAAAAATAACATAAAAGTACGGTTTTCATGTAATTTTTCGTCATTTTTAAAATAATAATTCGAAAATAATGTAGTCTGACATTATTCACGATGTTAAATCTCGCACTTTTTACATTTCGAGTTTACAATGTGGCAAAGTAAAAACATCATTCTTGGGCAAACGCGCGTCAAGTTTTAATTTTTGTAATAAAACATTCAAAATTTCATCCAAGTATCATAAAATCAACGTACTTCGATATGAAATGAGATTTTTTCCAGGAAAAGTTCCTCGCGGGCTTCACTGCGAGCGTCCTTGTTGGCTTGATAAGCGGCACTTTGACGGCATATTAACCGGCCAGCTTCCAGTCTCATATTAATATGTTTTTCAGGTGAGTCAAGAATATGTTTCACCAAAACAATTTTGCACATGTTCTCAATTGACAGAGCTACCGTAACTTGTAATTAAATAATGTTTAAGTTAAAAAAATCTCACAAAAATTGAGTGTATCTTCTTTCTTATTTGAAAAAAACTTAGTTAACTCAAATAAAGTATTTATTTGGCAGAACTATGCCTGTAGAACTATGATAAATTGTAAGTAAACGAAATTTTGTAAAGTAAACTAAAAATGAGGCACAACATCTCTTAACCCTTCGGAACGCGCGCCCCGAGAATCACACGAGCACGCGCCGTGTACTTTGTACACAGCACGATTTCTCGGTAGGTTTTCGATATTTTCATACGAGTCTTTTTACGTAATGTTAATAAATCTTTCAGGGAATAAAAATAAGTGATAAATTAATAATTTTGGCGTAATTAATCATTACTTTTTAACAAATAATTGAATATAACACATCTTTTTGCACAGAGTGCTTCGCGCTAGTGAAACTATTAGAAATAGAATATTTTTTGTGGTACTGGTGTTTGAACACAAAAGACATCGATGTGTTAGGCGAATACGCACCGCTTTCACGCGCCAGCAGGACGAACGCGTTCACGTTCATTTCGTGATAACTCGAATTCCACTGCTCGGACCGAACTGATTTTTTTGTCTAATATCCGAAATAAGATGTCCGAAGCAGACAAACAATTTCAAATCGATATTTCAACTGGAAACAAAGATATCGCAGTTTTTAAGCGCGCCGTGAAAAAGTACACGGCGTTCCGAAGGGTTAAATGAACAGAGATGAACATTTTTTTATTAACTTTTCTTTTTAACTAATAACTAATAAAAAATTTATTTTATTAACAATATTCTATTAATAATTCTATTAAGAAATTCTATTAACAATAAAAATACAACTACTGTCTGCAAATAAATAACATAGTCAACTTTTTTATGCCATTAATATTTGTTTAAAATAATAATTATAATAATTTCCGTTTTTTGACATTCCCATACCTGACATGTTGTCCGAAAGAATCGGACAAGAACACTGCAACAATATGGCATCATCATGGCAATGGTCTGGCTCGCGATCATGATCCAGCCTATTGCCATACTGATACCATACTACGCCATACTGATGCCACATTTTCATTTCTACTAGGGTCCTCATACATAACCGATCCAAATGAAATTAATTACGCGACGTCGAAGCTCCATCGCCGTCAATATCGCAAATTGCACAGTCAATGGGTGACGCACACCTACGATAGGCCACACAACACTTGTACCATTGGCGAAATGGTAGCGGCTTATCGCGCGCATCGAATAAGTATTGAATAAATGTCGCTTCGTGGGCTGGTACCTCGCGCAGCGGCGCTTTTTTGTCAGCGCGTGCAGAAGGTCGCGATCCACGTCGGCAGATAACGATGCGAGTCACGAACTCGCCTAGAGCGACTTGCTCTAACAGCGAGTCCACTCGCGAGTCTACGCCCGTTGCAATTGCTATGTATATGTTATATAAACATATATAGGTGTGCATATATATAAACATATATATGCATACAGGTGTATACGTGCAGACAAAGAGGACTTTTTGCGGGACGCGCGTTGCAACCGAAACGGCCTCGTGCGGGCGGGAAAAAGTTTGCGAAAGCTCGAAAACGATGATTTAGCAGCGTATTACGGAAATTGAATTGCGGGGAAAAAGGTTGGGAGCGGCGGGGCAAAGAAGTGATTGGCGGGTTGATTAATTGAGGATATGGCTTCGCGGAGCCAATGCGAAGTAAGACGATTGAGCGGGTATGAGTCGGCCGGTTCAGGTGGCGTATGAATAAATGGATGAGGTGGACAGGAAAGGGTTCTTTTGTTCCAAGTAGCGCTGGTGATAAGTTAATAGCGATTAATCTGCGATTTGAGGAATCGGTTGTTTGGATATTGGGGTGCTGAAAATAATGCGAACGCGAGTGTGCGGCATGATAATGTTTTAAAGAACCGGAGGTTGGGGATTTTTCTAATTGCTTGTGACGGGGGAAATAAGTTGAAGAGAGTGGCACATGTGATCTGAGTTGGGGTCTTTGTATTGTTTTTCATGTTTATTGTAACATTAAAAGACGTCGAAGTTATTTTGATTGAATGACTTGCAATCAAATGAAAGATTTAATTGATTTTTGTAGTTTCTTTTTGAAAATAAAATTACTCTGTTGATAGCATAAACATGTTATGTATGAGGATTTTATTGATCACAAGGATATTTATTAAAAAGGGTAACAAACAAATTTCATGGACTCCAAAGAATCCTAAGATTCTCAATAATCATAATCTGAAGACACGGCTCCTGAGTCTATTGGCGTCTTCAGATTGACGGAATTCCATTTGTTTATAGCAATTGTTTAAACAATTAATTTTGACAAACAAAAAAACACGGGTAATTTTTTTTCACGTGTGCTACGAACTACGTAGTCAGTTTGACGTTTTTTCGTTTACTCTGAGCTTGGGCAGAACGGACTGTTTGAATTCCATTTGTTTATATGTGATTTTGCAATAAACAGTGGTCCAAAATGCGAACCAAAGTATCTATCCCATAGTAATTTAGACTCCTGAGTCTATTGGCGTCCTCAAATTGACGTAATTCCATTTGTTTATAGCAATTGTATGAACAATTAATTTTGACAAACAAAAAAACAGAGGTAATTTTTTTTCACTTATGCTACGAACTACGTAGTCAGTTTGGCTGTAAATAGGCAGGGTTTTGCTTGGGCCTTAATGGGTTCAAATAGACTACCTAATTAATTTAAATTAATGTAAAATATATTCGCAGTTGCAGGAAATAGTAATATTCTCACAGCAACGTACAGTAAATCATGTCCTCCTCCATGACGTTTACGTTTGCGAAGCTCTAGAAGAGATAGCCCCATATCCGGAAAATTTGTGTTTTCATAATTCAAACAATTCTGAAACAGTACACTAATTAATATTATTCAAATAAAAAGGTTTGTTCAAAAACATTTTCTACTTGTAAACTGGATTCAGTTTAAACCCGGAATAAACGTTAAAACAGTTATTTCTGTACACGTAAGTTACCATAATTAAGAAATCGTAATGTTTGTCAGCACACTTGCCTTACCTTAATCCATTACAACAACATCTTAAACATTCCCCCTTAGTGTGTCAACGACGCAGAAATACTCACCTAACCCGAAACCGACTCATTCTAAAATTCCGAAACCATCGTCCGTGAGTCACGCGAGCCGTTCCGCCGTTTCTGGGTCCCCGAAAATGCTTTCCTTCTCACTTATTTTAATACCCCGTATCGTTGCCAACACCGGCAATCTGCTTCCTTATTGCCCGGTTCGACTGGCCGGCCTCGGCCGGTCGCCAAAAATCCGCCGTTCGCCAATAAAAAGGACGATGCGCCGCCAGATATTCCCAGAATGGTAACGGGTACTTCGAGTCCGCGAAACCCCGGCCATCGCCGCGTCATCCCGAAACCCGGCCGCCGCGGCAATCTCCGACGATAACCGTTGCAAATGCAACGGCCACTTGTCTATATTACTTCTTCGATATCAGCGCCCGGCGACTTTTTTCCCTTTGCTTTCTTTACCTTCTGCCGTCAATTTGCATACGCAAAAAATTGGGACACATTCTTCGGAAACAACGGTATTATTTTGCGCGTCCGGACATTCGAATGCACATAAACAAGCGGGGTCGTGCGGTTAAACCGACCGGCTCGGATTTTTGCGCGGGAAAACGACTCGATGGACGACCTTCCGGCCCTTTTTCGCCGGTGAAGCTTGATTCTAAATTAACCGAGACTTATTTAGCGTAGGCTGCGAGCGCTGGGTTGTAATTCGCTTAGCGAGTCGAAAATCGGATCGACTCGCAGGTACGCGGCTAATTTAAATGGCTAATTGGTGCGGAGTGCGAGTGGAGGAAAAATCGTGACGGCCGGTTGCGAACGCGTCGCGAATCGCGAAATGGTGCGATTCAGTGGCGAAAAATGGGCAGTTTGCATGAGTTACGACGTCGTAATGCTTGGACGATGAATTAAGCACGATGTTGATGTCGTGTAGGCCGGTGATGTCACATATTTTTGTCTGGCTTCGGGTAGCGGGAGACAACGTTTTATCGAGGTTTTATTGGCCAGCAAATGATTGAGTTAAAATGGTAATTTATGTATCATTAAGAGGTAAATAATGAGACATTTGCGATCATGAATTTACCATCTTTGCGCAGTTTGTATCAATTTAAATTTGAAAAAAGTAGAGTTGGGAGACTGAAAAAACGGTTTATTCAATACAGATGTTAAATTAAGTGATATTGAAAATTAATATTGAAAATGAATTAAATTGCTATAATATGTTTGTTTTGATTTCATCTCTTATAGCTGAAGTACAGTGATATTATCATTATAATGTGCAAACTAACAATGCACACTATTGGAACTCGCAGAATATATTGGCAGCGCTGTAACCTGATAAAAATGGCCAGCTTAAAGCAAAATCCTGTTTTCAAACAATAAATTATTGAGAAATACAGTAAATATCAGAACGGAAACGTGTTTCCATGTTGTAGCATATTTGAATTGAAAAAGATGTACAAAGTATTTTGTATTGCAATAATTACTGTCGGATTGCTTTAGCTAAGCCATTTTTCATAAAATGTCTCCAGTTTCGTACGCATTCTGCTATTCCAGTTTAAAGATAAAAGTAATATTTTTAACAGAAAACCTTGCCTTTACAGGATATTTTCAATATATTTTAAAAACATTTTCTCGTTGCTTTCTAGATAACTGTTTTTAGAATATTTGGTCGTTTGATTAAATACGTTGAAGTTTATCTAAATTATAAATTTAGATAAACTTAGATTTATCTAAATTTATTAGATATCCAATAAACGTTCTATGAACGTTTATTGGAATTCTCCGGGAACGTTTATTGGAACATTCCGGGAAAATATCGTACACGACTCGATTCTTTCTATCGTTCTCACTCGTTTCTTTCAGAACTCGGCTTCGCCTCGTTCCGCAAGTGCACTCGTCAAGAAACCTGAAATTCCCTCCCTAGTGGTGTAATGTACTAACCAATATACTTTAAACATACGCCTACTGGATTAAATTGAAAAAAAAAATTTTTTTCCAAATGAAGAACCTGTGATAAAACTAAATTTTTATCGCAGGCTCGTTGCAGCACACGTAAAAACTTCGAAAAAAACTAAAATTACATTGAAATATTAAATAAAAATTCTCATACTAAAGGCAAGATCATACAAAAGTGATTTGTTTGAAAAATTGTATACCTTTTCGTCCGAAAACTTGTAAACGTGCCAACATAAAGGGTAGACCCTTGACTGCAAGTTTTTGCTAAATCTAGCAGTAATAAGTACTTACGTCTTCTTAATGTCATTACTATTGGGGATTAGACAGTTCGAAATCAATGCTTTTATTGATAGTCCATCTAAAATAATTAAAGGAAGTCTATTTTAAGACCTTTTTGGTACCTTCTTGCTATTTATTTACATGTTTTCTACACGAGTGGTTGCTGATTTGATTAGTTTTTATTTTGACTAGCATCTGTCTCGACCGAACTTCTTTAAGATTAACCTTGAAAACATGTCTGTTCAAATCCTTTTTACATTTCTGCCTCATTGCACAATATCTCTAACCTACCATAAGAATTACACAATATCCTTCGTACTTTTCATCGTCTACAAACAATAAAATCATTTCTCTCGAACCACGTCATATCTCCAGAAGGAAACCCCGACAACCCTATGCTTCCCCATATTTCCCTCGAAATTATCCGTTATTGCTCTATTACCTTCTTTGATCTTCCCTCCGCCTTCATCAAACCTTTATCTCTTCCACGCACAAAGTCACGGCTCAGGCTCGTTCCTCGCGCGAAATTAAAGCTATAAACAAAACGATTTATTCCAGCTCCGACGTCCATTTTTCTTCCCACCTATCGCCTGCATAAACTAGCGCAATTAACGATTATCTTATTCTCTGCCTAAGTTCACGAGCCTGACTCAAAGCTCCCTTCCAGGACCACCTTCCGTCTGCTCTTCACCCGACTAACCTCGTCCACATTTTCGGCCATCGGCCCCCAAATCCCAATTCCAAATTCTGCCTTACCTCGTGCCCCATATTCTCCGCTTCCCGCAATATTCATAAACTACGGCGCAAGCAGATAACCGAAACGCAGCCAAATAGCCCTTAAACATTCGCATTTCATTCAACCGGCGCGTCGATACGGCGAGAGGCGACTTTTTAATTGGCGGCCGAATTACTGTTATCCGAAATACGCGGGACCCGAACGTCGAAAGCACTCGTTTCAATGTCGTGACGCAACGGCCGCCGAAGAAGAAGAGCAAGAGGTAGCGAATAAAGAATAAGCGGCCGAGAAATAAAGCCGGCTAATGATGCGAAAACACACGGCCAGCGGGATGCGGCGAGGGGCAAAAACGCCGCGGTCTTAGTAGGTCGAGTGCACGCGCGTCTTGGTTTTATACGCGTTTTATTACCCCAATGTGCTGCCAGTGTCGTCCGCGGCGATCATTTTTTTTCGCGGCGAACATCACGGGAAAATGCACCGATGTCGCTTTTTTCCGACGAGCGAAATGGGAGGATGGCGATGTGAGATAGAGATGTGGGAGATGTTATAGTTTGTCGCGTTTACGGGAGAAGAATGCGGGAGGATTTATTTCCGCCAGAGCGTGCACCGAGGAAAGAAACAGGGTGGAAAAACAGGTGTCTTGATCGAAGACGTTTTGCTGTGGAACAGTTTAATGTAATGAAAAAGTGAAGGCTGTGACGTAGAAAGAAACGTTCTACGTTGGAAATAATGTATAAATATCTCAAGTTAAACGCGGATGAAAGAGATATCAGTAGTAGTATAATGGAGTTATTGGTACACGGAAAAAAGTTTTTACCGAATATGACAGTAGTATAACCATAAAGCACGGTGTAAACTGTCAATTACAAAACATCTAAACGTTTGTTTCGATTCCTTGTTCGAAAAACTGTCGGCATTGATGACAACCGTGAACATGCACGGAAAAGATCCGTGAACGCATTAGTATTTTCATCGGTCGCGACACTTGAAGTTGTCGACTGATTAGGAGCATCGATTTTCCACGTGCAATCCATTAAAAAATACAAGAAATGAGGGTTAGTTAAAGAACTGTCATTTTGGGTCACAGTTTTTTAACATGACGACTTTTTTCCGTATGGAATAGAAGGAGTATGAAAGATGATTGATTTGTTGGGTCAAAAAATATTTCTAACAAGACAAATATGGCTATTATTAAACTAACTTCATCTGTTGGAAATCGATTTATCACATCTAGAACATGAAATATGTAACCAATCAGAAAATCAACTGTTCAAGTTGTCAGATACTCATAGCGCAGTCTGTAGCTTTTTTCACAAGTAGAGTAAAAATGTGACCCTCTATCTGCAGTTATGGTGCGGGAGAAATAATTTGTCTATACTTACATTTTTTGACACAGAAAAAATATTGCTTTTGAATGAAAATGATTCGCGTCCAAAAAGTAAAATCGTTTTAAGGTAGAACTTTCACGAACCCGCTTGGTGTTTAAAATGTATGAAAATTGTTGGGCATATTTTGAAAAATTTTGTACTCACACTCGTAAAATTTGAAAGAAATTACAGGATAGATTTCGAGATATTAAATGATAAAATTAGCTACATTGACTTGCCTATAGTGAGGTTAAATGATACCCTGACAACAAAAACGAATTAACGCCAATGCATTTAAAATAGGCGTTAGTTCATTTTTGTTTTCAGCGCGTCAAATTTGACCATTTATTAGAGCATATCCGGTAAACGCGACGTTTAATGAAAATGAAAAAAAAACAAAAAACAAAATTTAATCAAAATTTTGAATTCAAATTTTTAATAAAAATCTGAACATAATTCACAGTTTATTTTTTTTAATGTATTTTAAATAACGAAAATAATGCTTAATAGTAAAAATAATAATTATTATAATTATTTTTCATTATTACTATAATTATAACAATTATTATCAGTACAAAATATTTTATTGCAAAAAAAATAATTCTTTGAAATCATTATTTATTCTTTGCCAGTCTTTTCTGTTGGTTTAAAAATATGTGCTATAGTTTGTGCTTGAAACACAAACTATACAGCGGACATTCTACCTTAATGTAAATGGATTCCTCTTGTTACAAAAGAAATCATTTTATCAGTGAAAAGGAATAATTTTATCAGTGTATCAACCTTCCGCTATATCAAAAGTACAGGAAATATCAGATAACAGAATTTGTATAAGACACCTGAAGATTCACGAATACTGGTTACAAGGAAAACATCTTTGGTACTTGAAGCATAAAAGTGACAATTGCGCATCTAGGCTCGGGGTGACTCTCGTCGTAAGATAGTCCAAGTGGCGCCTCAAAAAGGACTTCTGCCATCCCATTTCGAGAAACAGTGGTCGCAATTTTAAGATGGAATCTTAAGGACTGTTTTCGTGCAATTGTCGCTCCAAAAATGTGTCCATAGTTACTGTATCCTTGTCGTTTTCGGTTCGCTACGATGAATCTTGCACTGAGAAAACGAGATGGCTACGGTAGCTATAACTGCATTGAAAAATATCAAAATGAATGATACAAATTTTAATGAATTGAATCACATTTCTCCAGTCATTTAACATTAATACATGAACTTTAAAGAAACGAATTTGTTCATTTTGAAGATTTTTGTTTAGTTTGAGGAAATTAATTATCCGTCGTTGCCAAGCTTAGCAGCGCCGTAAACACAAATTATTCGAATGCCAGTGACATGACTTTAACCAAACAGTCGTGAATATTAGGTAAGTAAGGAATGTGTTGTAAATTTCAAACTGTGCACTTATAACTGTACCATCTTTAGGGAAGAGTTATAACTGTACCATCTATAGGGAAGAGTTAAAATTTTTCCTTATGATTTATTGTTCTTTTATGTAGGTTAGTTCCTTAGGCGAAAATCTGCATACGCAAATTGTAGTTGGATCAACTATATTTTCAGTTAAAAGCAGGGAACTAAGTCTGGAATTTTAGCTACAATGTTCTTTTCAACGAAAATTCGGTAAGATTAACTCATTTTCAATTGTTCTAAACAACATTGACTGTTTTTATCTCAGCTTAAAACAGTAAACGGTAAAACTGTAACCCTCTCAATCAGCACTCAGTACCCATTCAACCTTCAAAAACATCTTCAATTTTCACGCTTAACGAAACTGTCCACAGGTCCGACTCGTTAACTCCCAGTCCTCTGAGTTGCAATTATTCAGCGCACTCTTTCAAAAGGACCCCGCGCGCCGCGTGCATCCTCATTATCATTTCTAAACCCCGTCTGTTTGGTCGACATACAGTCATCGATGCGTTCGCACCGGGCGCGCACGTGAAAAAATGCAACCTTGACTCCACGCATCCTCCCCTTCCACCCCCCTCGCGCTATCCCTCCCGAACCTCCCGCTCTCTCGCTCGTTCAACGCACCGGACCATTTCTCCGAACTGCCAAATTAGTCTCGCGGTGGGAAAATTTGTGTAACGCGATATTTGCCATTTTGGCCGCGCAATGCCAATGTACTCGTCGGCACGTACACCTACACGCTCGCAAATACGCGCTCGCTCGAGGAATCGTTCCTTTTGCAGCATCAATATCAGGGTCGGATATCTTCCAATGCGTTTTCGTCTCGGCGCGCGCGAGGACGAGAGAGACAACCGACGCGATGGACAAAGAGGGTGACCAATCGTGGGGGGAGGGGACGAAAAGGGGGTTGCAGTTAGCGCAACAAAAATGACGCTGTTACTTGCACTTGGATTCAGTTGTGTCAAAGGCATTGCGCCGGAAAAAACGGTCGAACTGGTCGAAGACTAATCGTCTTACATAAACTGGTTTCCACGGGCGGAAAGAAATGAAAACATATTTCATGCCGATTTTCTGCTCATTTTATTTCGAGCAATCGTTTGGCTTCTGCTGCCGCGATGAATGTACATTAATTGATGATTTTTCACCGCCTTTATGCGAAAAAGTCGCGTGCCGGGAAATAAGCCGACCTTTGAAAGGTAGACCCATTAGCGACAGGATTAGCCATTTTTCTGATTGAATTATGAGCGCCGCGAAGAACAAGGAGGCGAAGGGAAAACAATTACGGCGTGCAAAAAGCCGTCGACGAATTACCATGCCAATCGAATCGAGATATATTGCGGGTGGAGGCGAGCAAATTGGTCGCCTTCTATTTTAAGATATTGCTCGGAAGGAGCGGTGTCTTAAAATAGAAGGCGATGCGTTTTTTAGGCGATGAGGAGGCAGGAGGGGGTTTTTAATAATAAGGAGGGGGGTTTTAATAATGTAAAGATTGTTGAATAATAGAGGAAGGTGAATTGTCGATGGCAGTGCAGTTTGACTGGTCGTTTTGCGAGGGCTCGATAAAGTGTTGAAATGGGGGTCCGGGACTGAGGTGAACAGTCGGGTTTTTCCCAGTTAAGCATCGTACAGTCATGATTGTAAAAAATGTACGTTTCAAGTAAAGCGGTTGGAAGTTAAAATGAAGATACTTATTATACTAAAAAATTAATTGCCTTGATGTCAGTAAGATATTTTAAATTCGCTTTTTAAACATTTTATATTTTATAGCAAAAATCTGTCAATTTGAGATCATTAAAGTTTAAATCGTGCCATTCAGTGAACACGTTTATTTCGTTGGAAGAAAATAAACGAAATATTTCTTTTGTTAATTTTGTTTTTTAAATCATGTTTTATCATTTTTACAGAAGAAAGAACAATTTAAAAGAATAATTTTTATTACCAAATAATACTGCTTCTCTGACACAATAAGAAATTCGCAAATTCGGCCTTTTGGATCTCGGAAAGTTTTTATTTCGAAATCTTTAAATGAAAAACTGTTTTATCTGTTTCGGAGCCAAGATGCCAGAGTACATTGTGTCAAGGTGATTAATTTGTTCACATTACATAAAGAACTGTTTTTAAAATAAATTAATTAAATAAAATAATTAATAATTAAAGATCTTATATTTTAATATAAATTAATTATTAAAATAATATTTTTTTCTTACGTAAAATGCTTTAAGTATAAATTATTTACTTTTACAAAATTTTCCAATAACAATTATTTTTATTTTTTATACTTCAAAACAAGTATAGAAGTATTGTCTTAACGAACGTTTGAAAAATCTCATTTTAATTCATGAAATTATTTTCTCCGAATGAAGAAACGAGTTTGCAAAAATCGCATGATATATTGAGCACCACTACACGTGATGCACAACATGAAATTCTACACTGCAATTCAGTAGTCATCCATTTCTCATCAGATTACAATGTTTATTTTTAAATTATATAATAATCATAGCCGCTGATATAAATTATTTTCTTAATTAATTACACTAATCAAATAATAAAATCAGTAATCACAGTCGTTACAAAAAAACAACTTTTGCGAAAATGAGATAGTTAATTTCATCACTAGAAGAAAGTGCTGGGGGCAAAAACCGCATTTTCTTATAAATTGCAGTATTCTGCATTTCAAATATCACGAATAATGGTTACTCGCTTCAAAATAAGAATAATGATGTGGATACGGTGTAACTACCTACATGCTTGTCACCACGATGTCAGTACTTACTAGATAAAAAATTAGTCTTCGCACTTTTTTTGGAGCATAATATACACATAAGTACAACTGACATTGCTACTATCTCCTATTAATAGAAACACATCTACTTTTACGTTCCGCGATAAAGCAATAAGGATAAAATGTACATTCAACAACAAAATTAATACGTCCAACTAACACTCTTACTCTCGAACTTGACGCACTTTCCTGATTTACATTCATCTTTCTGAACTTTATACGTGAATACAATAATGAATCGTACCTTTGTGAAAAACATAAATACACTAAAAAAAGAAATTTTCGTCGATTTTAGACAACGCATTGTCTGATTCAGACAAAAACTGTCCGATTGAAACAATATCGCTACTGTATTTTTTTTTCAGAGTTCACTGTTAAAAATCTCAGAAGTGAAGCTTTTAGGGGTGAAGAATGACATTTGTTTTATCTTCCTACGTATAGAAAAATCGGCGTACGTTTTTTCCTCATCAAGGTATTTCAATTAGAAAAATTAGAAAAATCAACGGATTTCATACTTTCTTTGGTATCGAATACTTTTGGTGTGGAATATTTTGGACACCAATTTGTAGTGAAAATGTCACACTGCAACACTTTTTAACACCCAATTTTTAACAGCGTAGCATCAAAATCAGCTCGGTTTAGATTGGTTTACTTTTTTCGTCTTACATCGATCAATTTATCATAACAAACGGTCAAATCTAAATTTCTTTCTCTTCCTCTACACTGTTAAAAATGTCCGTAAAATTAATGCACTTTTAATGCAAGTACTGGAAGTTCATTTCAGGCACGTGAC
>JABFPB010004102.1:0-15549 GCA_022817645.1 Ceratoteleas bidentatus | reverse complement strand
CCGTGAACTCCACGGACTTTCTCGCGCGTTACCGTTTGTCAAACAAAAGCTTTCAACCACTCTAAATTATTCCCCCCAAATCGATGTCCTCATTCCCGGTGGACCAAAAGGAATCATAATCCGGTGGACTCCATCGGACTATGACAACAGGGCCGTAGCCGTCAAGGAATAAGGGTAATGAGGGTACTCGACTAAGTCGAGGGGAGAATAAAGGGAATAGGAGTGATGCTGAAAGATGGTGTTGCTGGAGCCTTGTCCATGCAACTACGACTCATCAGGCCCGATCGCGCGCTTATCTAGTCACAGGCGCAATCCGCGAAAATCAAATGGCGCGGAGAAGGGTGACGCGCACGCGCAGTCCGGCCGCGCGGTCCGGCGGTAGAAGGGGCTCGCAGACTGCAGTGCAGCATGACGGAAGGAAAATAAACTCAAAAACCGGTTTCCAGAAATTTCCGCGTTTATTTATCTCACCCAAATACAAGGCGCGAAGGTTTAAAATCGGCCCGCAATTATGACCCTAATCCTGGGAGCTGATAGCGACCAATAATAATAGTAAAAACCATTGAAGTTCTCTTTTTCTTAGTTTTTAAATCATTTTGTGTCATGTGGCAATGGCGTAGAATATAAAGCAAAAAATATGTTTTTCATAATTTCTCATGAACCAATGAATTTTGGAGGCTGTGAATGTGGGAAATTTAATTATATTAAGTCCCCAACAGTGGTGTTATGCTGAAAAATTATTTGGTTTAAAGGCACTTTTAACGTGCTTGTTATGGCCTTTTCAAAGTATAATTTTCAAGGGTTTGTGCACTTGAAACTTTTTGATGTTGACAATGTTCCGAGGAGATTTAGGTAGTTCCAAGCAGGTCCCAGAAACCCCTGAGATCTGCTTGGAACTAACTGAAACTCATCGGAGCTCCTTGGAACTCCCTGAAGTTCTCGGAACTCCGTAGGAACTCATCAAAGAGTTCCCAGTGCTCAACCCCTTGATAATTTTCGTATTACGAAATCTTGTTATACGATGTTTATTCGTGTTTGAAATATTACTTATTACAGAGTACAAGAATATACTAGAATCCCAAAGGATATTTGAGTTTCTTTCAGTTTTTAATGAATAGTAGGTATTATGAACTTCTAACAACCTATCTTCGAAGAATTTGTATATATCCTGAACTGCCATATCAGTTCTGAGAGCCATTGCTTTCATGTCATCAATCATTTTTTCTCTAGCCAATACCAATGGATCTCGGAGACCACAAATATGTGTCAAATGTTCTTGTGGAACATT
Source organism: Ceratoteleas bidentatus (assembly GCA_022817645.1). Taxonomy (NCBI): domain Eukaryota; kingdom Metazoa; phylum Arthropoda; class Insecta; order Hymenoptera; family Scelionidae; genus Ceratoteleas; species Ceratoteleas bidentatus. The sequence continues at coordinate 14,261 of JABFPB010004102.1, read as the reverse complement.
AGTCCCAAATTTGATAAAAAATACAGGGCATCCTGTCGCCTTTTTTTTGCGACAAATAAATTTCGTCGAGGACTGATGATAAGACACGAACCTTCGGTATTCTACTAGTTTATTTGTCAAGTAATTCATCTGAAAATAGTAATTATTCAAATTAATTGTATTTTTTAGTTTTTGTTTAATTATCTTTTTTATAAAAGATGATAATTCTAGATAAGATAGAAAAGCTGATGAACTATTCAAACCTTTTGCTTTTACATCACAATGAGGGACAAATCAAGCTTCACACTTCTCGCTCAGTAAACCTTCAGACAGATTCTTCACGCTTTTTAAACTATATGTAACCTTGTCCTCTGACGTCTATTTAAATAATTCGAATATCACACTCTTTTCATTTATTTAATGACAGCTGAACTGATTCGTATTTCAAAATAAATTTTTAAACGTTGTTCCTAACGAAATTTAATACTTACCTAAACGTCAACGTTCATAACCAAAAAGGTAGTGACTCCAAGTGACTTCACGTGTGTTGTGGCAAGTCCATAAAGTAAGTACATCAACACAAGCACAGAATTTAATAATATTTCATTTGAATAAAAAAAAGTAAACATTTAATTTCAGGATATTTCTTATATTATTCGAATGATGTGGAATTATTTTTGATTATTCTAATTTATTCTTTCAATTTTTATAGAAAATACAATGATTGAAGTGGAAGGAAAAGGCGGTCACACAATATTTTATTACGACGGCCAAACTTATCATTATGACACCAGAAGCGACAAGTATCTTTGCAGCAAAAAAAGTTCCACAATGTGCAAAGCAAATGCTATAGAGTACGATGATGGCAGTGTAACAGTTTTTGAGACCCATATCCATGGAACCGATTTTGATTTCATTGAGAAAGTCAATCTGAAAAAGGAAATGAAGAAAATGGCCCGCGATACCATGATTCCACTAAGTGAAATTTTCAACGAAGTTTGCCGCCAGTAACGCAACTTTTTACGCAAACAATTTTTTTTTAAGCGAAAGTATTCTGTTGTGTGAACATTTAGTTATTATTTATATATTTTTGTGTTCATTTTATTTGACTGTTATGTATTATTAATTTTTTTTTACATTAATTTTTTTATCAATTTATAATTTTGACTTCAAGTGAAATGCTTTTTTTTACAATTGTTCGTTTCAGTTATCCAAAACCTAATGTGCAATGTTTTTTTTTTAGAAATTTAAGTGTTGGGGCCAAAATGAATTTTATGTCAATAGAAAAAGGTTTGAGGGAAGAGCGACGCAAAAACATTCCAAAGATACCGTCTGAAATGACAGAATTATGCACTGCCCTTGAGCAGTGCACATTTTTGACAGACGTCGTCAAGCATGAAGTCATTGGTGATAATTGCGTTGCTGTTATACTGACTACAAACCAGTTATTGTCGATTTTGTCTTCATCTACCCGGATTTTTATAGACGGAACTTTCGCGGTTAGATTCATTTTTATAATTACATATTTTTTTTTTGTGTTTTAATATATGAACTGATAATTAACATTCTTGGAAAAAAATACGTATAAATTCATAACAATTCATAACCTATAAAATATATAATATTTTATAGGTTACGCCAAGATTACCAAAAGCGATGCAATTGTACGTGATATTTATATCTCGAAATGACAAGGTGATATTTTATGTGAAATAGACTGTTTCTGTTATTGAAATTAAATGTTTTCCTAATTAACTAGAAAAACTCAATTTTATGCAATTATGTTTCATTTAACTGTTTGAATTTATTGTCCGTGTCATAATACAAGACCAGTATCATGTAATTGAATTCTGGACAAACTCTGGTCTGGAAAAATGTACAATTAATAAATAATTGAAATGTTCAGGGAATTGGTGTAATGTACATACTTTGTTCACGTCGAACAAAAAGAATGTACGACGCGATATGGCAAAAAGTATGCCAGCTTCTTCCGAACTTCCAAGGAAACCTACAAGAAGTTATTGGAGACTTTGAAGCCGCTGCTATTTCGTCGATCCGGACAAATTTTCCAAGATCGCGTATCGTTGGTTGCTGGTTCCATTTCTGCCAAGTAATTTTGTACAAGATCTCGTAGCATTAACAATTTTACTTTAACATATATTTGGAATTCATTTGAATCAAGGTTGGGAAAATCACGATTATTATTATAAAAGATCTATTAATTTGATTTAAATAAATTATATTACGATTAAAATGATAATGTTTATATTAATCTGTGCAAAACCACCTATCATGCAGTATATTAATTGTTAGCCAGTGAATGGCGAAATCAATTTTACTCAATCCGCGCTCTCCTTTCTCTTGATGGTTTAATTGTGTGACATCACTATAAATTGATCGTTAACTATTTCAATTGGAATTGTAGGCAATTACTCGCCAAATGGAGAAATTGAGTATATTGGATGCACCAATTCCAATACTGGGTATGATTTTATCCATACCGCTGTTACCTTGGCAGAAGTTTGGACAAGGATTTGCTGCAGTAGAGATAAAGATTAACGCACTTCCAACTGGGATGCGAACCGGTCTACGAAAACTTATGTCCTATATGAGGAGAGTCTGGCTACCAAAAGCTCAAATTGTCAGTGTTTATAGATGCAGATACCGAACAAACAATTTTCTCGAATCTGCAAACAGATACCTCAAAAGAAGATGCGGCGTGCATCCGAACTTATGGGATTTCATGAGTGCGTTTTAAATTTTATATATTTTCGATCCTCTATCAGGTCCTGTTTATCCTCTACTTGAACCGATTTCGCACCTTTTAATTGTGAAGTTATGTTCAAATTTGATCGAAAGCATATAATGTTATTGAGTGGTTAAGTTGTTCTTCTCTTCCACCAACATGGTTTCGAACGCATTCTCCGGTGTGTGTTAAATGTATCCACATGTATAGTTCACTGGAAAATGAATTATGAAAATGAAGAATGTTTCCTTATTAAAATGAAATTCTATATAATTTTTCAAGTACATTAATTCATTTTATAAGTATTTGATACACATTTTTTAAATCTCCTACTGGTACACATAATGAAAAAAATTTATTACATCGCAAATTAAAAATTATTATTATATTTATTATATATTACAATATATATGAACTTATAATCGGAGATGAGAGAATTACTCAATTACTTTGAAAAAAGTAATGTTAAAGTTAATTTAGTAACAAAATATTTTTATTGGTGATATTTGTTTAATTAGACGTGCAGAGTTCTGAGCGCGTGCCGCGCTCAGAACATTGCACTATGCGAGATTTCAGCTTGGGTCGAATAGTGAGTTTCAAAAGTGTATCTTCAGAAATCATATTTTTCTAAGTGAATGAATATTATTATTGAACATTTTTTAAAGTAATTGAGTGATTGCTAATGCTTATCCCTGCTTATAATATATTATTATGCTTATTATACATTACCGATTTTATATTAAATTATAACATAAGCATTACATTTTAGGAAATATCAAGAACTTAATGTTGGATCATGAAATTAATTTTCAAAGAGTTACATCAGGAATGAGTGTATTAAGTCTCTATAAATTAAACCGCGACCAGCAAGTTTAATTTATAGAGAACGGCGAATTGCATTTAAAACGAAGGAATTCGATGATGGAAAGTAAGTAATTTAATTTCGATCCTCACTTTCAGAAACTATCCATTGTAAATAATGAATGAATACTGAACCTCAAGTATAATCATCATACGTGAACTATTATTTACATTATAACCAACAACAGACTGTTTAGGAGGGTTATAAAATTGCCCCGAGGGCCCGATTTTTGTTAAACAAAAGCGCCCCAAATAATGTTGAATAAGCGCCCCAAAGAACGTTAAATAAAATGTTGCTTAGGGAAGGTTACAGTAACGTTTTCTAAACCGCGCGGTTTAGAAAACGTTAATCTAACCATATATAAGCGAAATTTCAACATTCTCTAAACCGATGTTCTGTTAGGGAAGATGATGATAGATAATAATGGAAGATAACGGTGCGAGTTGAAAATCATTAATCTGGTTTTTTCCAAGAGATGTTTTTTTTCAGGTTTTCCGTTTTTTTGTTTGAAATTATTTCTGGTTTTTTGCCCCGGTTATCTTGACAAGAATTTTCACAGTATTATTTGCAAGCATGTGCGTTTTATCCCTATTATTTCCGGGTTTTGGCGGGTTTTTTGCGCAAGCACTCAATTGCGATTTCCCCTAGGTTTTGCGGGTTTTTTGCACAAGCAAAGAAATAGGGTGCTTACGGGACATGTCTCTGCATGCAGAATCTGCAGGGAGAAAGAATGCGTTCTTAAAGTCTGGGTGGCAAAACACGGTCTCTGCATGCAGAATCTGCATGCAGAGGAATATTCCGTAAGCAACCATAGCGAATTCCCTTAGTTTTTAACGAAACTATTTATTATTTATTAAAAAATAAATTCGAACAATGCTAGACACATTTTGAGACCTATATTTCTGAAATCTACGTACGATTTTAAGTCGATCTGATTTTTACTGATTGTTGCAAGCATTTTCTTACTTTCTCCCTGTTTTTTCCAGTGTTTTCGATTTATTTTCAAGTATGTCTTGCGATTTGTCCTTTTTTCGTACGTAATAGATATTTTCTGCACAAGTTGCAAAACATAAGTTTTCACAATACGGCGCTTTGTGATCGTCAATTCGACAACTCGCACATTCATCTTTGAGATGCTTTTGAGATTTGGGGCGCATACTTAACATTTTTGGGCGCTTATTTAACAACTGAAAAAAAGCCTCGGGGCGCTTATTTAATGCAGCTGACTGTTTGAATATTTTTTAAAATCTTAAAATTAAATTCTCAACCTTAGACACATAGACTGGGGTCAAATGGACCCTAGAGAAGAGAAGAGTAACGTAGTCCTTTCGTTTACAGGACAGATACTAAAAATAAGTCTATGGTCTTAGGGTTAATATAACTGAAATCAGAAGTATTCAACAAAAATATTAAAACTTAAATTATCTCAATTAACTTCTGCATCAAAGTTTAACACAATTATTTGATATTTCACATATTTATTTTGTAGGATAGACGTTTCGGAATTTTTGACAAGTTTCTACATGTCTCCAGAAGATTTTAGAGAAACTTATCCTGTCGAAATTGGAGGTGATAATAAATTATACTTCATACCTATTACTAACATGTGTTTAAGAAGTGACGATAGAATAAGGATATACAGATAGTGCAGGATAACATATTATTTTACAATAAAAAAAGTTGGCTAAAATTCCATTTTATGATATACATTTACCTTTCAGCACACAATTTATTTAGTCAATACACGAAAACTGTTCTTACCATACAATATTAGTTGATACAGCTAACGGAAAAACATGTAAAAATAGAGAAAATGTATTATAACTTATATTAGATTGAGGATTCATGTAACAAATCATAAATGTTGCAAAGCATAACCGCGATAAATATATAGTTCATTAGAAAATGATTACGGTATTTAGCACATTTAACTTTTGTCAGTGTATTACGTACGTCTTGAATATACTATGTTTTGTAGATATCGATGAAGAAGAGGCGCTTAGAATAATGGAGGAATAAGTTATAGCAGTTCGATCTTCAGCCCTATTGCGATGATTTTGCAGAATATAGTATTGGTTACAATTTTAAAAATCGCATTTTGTAAATTTTCAACTACGTCACGAGACTTTCTGATAGAATACACGTTTTTTTCTAGCAAAAAAATTATATTTATTTATACCCAAACCAAAATCAGTATAATTAATAATAATTATCAGTATAATTATAATTTATTATATTCTTAAGGCCGTGCCGAACGCGTTATTACCGACATTACAGATTTCTCAAAATACGACAAAATAAACAATTAATCTCAAATTCAACGATCGTAGCGAGATTTGTTCACTTTTTTTACACGTTCCCATCAGAAAAAATCTATCGATTATATTTAGCTGAAACCATAAAAAGTAAACTAGTTTTCGATGTGGCAAAAATCGTAGTTTCCAAAATACGCTGAAATTCTTTGTTGAAAGTTTTGTTTAAAATCTGCAATACATTCTCCCATGAGTACACAATCTCGCTACGATCGATTTTTGTTTAAAAAGTGTTGTTATTGTTTTTATTTAAAAAGACACTAACTCCGTTGCAGCAGACTTTAGATATCACCTTAATTTAAAAGTACATGAAATTTAATTTCCTATTCTATACAAATAGCATAGGAATATTGAAATTTCAAATACTTGTACATTAAATTTAATTTACGTCATTGATATGAGCTTCCAGTTTTTATATTACATTTCACGTCATTTTTGACAGTATAATGATTTATTTTCCACTACTGTCAGAGTTGGCCCAACTCCACTTTTTTCTCAGTGTATTACATGACTCATTTCTGAATTGCTTTCAAATATTATTTTACGGTAACAAAAAATTACATCATGAACATAAGCTCGCAAAATATAATAACGAAATCACGCCGCTTATTTTTTAAATTTTTGTCAAGATCGTGTTCGTTATTTATAAGAACACTTATCGCAACTATTGTTATATCGAATGTCATACAGTGCGCCGGCTATCATTAAAGGGGTATCGCTGGCTACTTTATCCTCGTGAAATAAACTGACATGTCTATAAGACAGTTTTTAAGTAGCTCTCCGTATATCATCAAGTTCGCGAACGTTAGGGTGGATGTGTTGAAATTAAATTACTCATGGGAAAATCTGCCATCGCGTCTATGGTTTTACCCTTATTTTCAATGCAAGGGTGATGGTTAAGTGAGCTTTGATTTAATTGGTTCGGAGCGTTAGGAGTCGAAGGTAGGTAAATATTCAAATCAATTTATTTTGTTAAATATTAAGCTTATCAGTTAATCTTTGAAATGCAGAATTAATTTGGGTCGAGTGGAGTATTTTTAAACAAATGTTTTACATTCATATGAAATGCCCTAATAAAAATGAAACATATGTCATATGACCGTATGTAAACGATATAAATCATATATATGGGCTACATATTTATTTTTACGTATTTTTATATATGTTTAACGTATATTTTCAATGTGGAAGTATTGCTTTTTCATCCAATTCAATGTCGGGTTTACACTAATAATAAGATCGCTACTCCATACACTACCGTATATGGAAATATATATTCGATACCTGGGTCGAATAAGGTGTCAACTCAAACTTGCAGTTAATAAGATACCAATTCAAACCTGCAGTGAAAAACGTGCCGATTCAAACTTGCATTGAATAAGGTACCATTTCAGAGCTCGGTCGAATAAGGTGCCGATTCTAACTTGCAGTGAATAAGGTACCAATTCAATGCTCGGCCGAAAATAGTGCCGACCCTCATTGTAACTTTTAAATCTATGGGTCCAGGGGGTTGGGAGAAGGGGGCTTATTCAGAACCCCAATTAAAAAAAATTTTTAATAAAATAAAACATAATAAAACAAAATAAAACAAAACAAAAAAAGAAAGGAAAGAAATGGAACTAAAAGAAAATGATAAATATGAAAATTTTGAAAAAAAACCTTAAAAATTCATTAAAATGTCAAATAAAAACTATGACAAGTAAATACAACATCCTAAATTTGTGACTTGCTTTAAAAATTGTAAACTTTTCCGAAATTTTTTGTCCAAAAACATGTAATTTTTGTTATGTAGCACACATGTTTAAAGTAGACATTTCGAAATACATGCTTTCATTTATAGTTCATATAAAAATAAGTCAAGATATATCTATTCTGAGTTATTAATAGTAATTTTTTGCTTTTTACTTACATTTTTCAGATCAATGGTTGCTGATTCGATTAGTTTTTATTTTGACCTGCGTATGTGTCAACCGAATTACATTTAATATGGAGAGATATGGAAAAAAACTATTATATATGAAGTAGCAATGAGCTTTATTGATTTTCGATGCACAATTTTTAACACAGTTAATAATTCAGCGAACATCGATTGCTTAAGTTTGCGTGGCTGTCATTTTTCATTTTTTATTCCAAATGAACGACCTTGCGGAGCAGCTGTCACAGCAAATAATTGCGAAAAGAGTCATCTCCGGGGAGTCTTTGTCCTCTATTGCGACATATGAATGGTACCCCTGCAATTGTTTTCAGAATAACCACCATCGGTGGTTATAAAGTCGGCGCCTATTATTCATAATAGGAATCACCATTTTGGTCGAGGGAAAAAGCATCATTTCAATAAAAAAAGGGTAAGATAATGCTGCGATACGTTTCGTCCTTTCTGTATACTTAATTATTGTTTTAATTTATTAGCTTGTGTTTACTGTATTGTAATAATGATAAAAGAACCATTTTCTCCGTATTCTTTCAATAGTTCAAAGGGATACATTGTATAAATTGTCCCAATTTGTGAAAAATTCTTCATTCAGCTCATTCTTGTTTAAAACAAGATATTTTGAATAGTTTGTTAAATTATACATTTTTCGGATATTTTGTTTTTAAAGTGGGATTAAATTTACCGTAGAAAATCAGCTCTAACTGCATACAAATAAATACTTTATTTTTACTTAAAAACATAATTTACCGTACCGAAATTGAGAAATATGACTTAGGCGAGTCTACTCATTTTAGTCATATCTAAGTTAATTCTTGACAATTCCAGGCTAATTATGGCAGTCTGGAATTACTTCGATATATTTTATGCATACATTTTTTGTGTAAACCATTTATTTAACGATAACGAATCACTAAACTTACAGATTTGCTTTTATAAACATTTAACATTTTTCTCATTTTTTCCACCGGACCCCAGCCCCAAAAAACTTAACGACATTGCAACCGTACTAAAAAAGTTTAGTCATCGTATTTTCGTATTTAGATACTTTTTTATTTTGATTTGATTTCGAGCAAATTTTGATCAAAATCCGATCATAAAGTATCTTATTCTGCTTGTTTTTTCTCTCGAGGAGCTGAAAAAGCGCAACCCAGATGTCTGTACCGTAATGGCCTAACGTGACACGCGTTACTCATACTGTATGATTCTGCGCATGAATTATATCGGCAAATCTGCATAATGCAATTACGGGAAAAATACGCGGCCGAGGCACGTAACTGCGCGATCAGCGCATGACGTTTGCCGAAACCAATTAAGCCCCCGCTTGCCCCGATCCTGCGGCGTTCTAGATACGCAAACGCCGCCAATCTCGTACGAATTTCGTAAACGCCGCGCGCTTTTTGCCGGTCGCAATTACCCCCGCGAGTTGCTCGGCAATCGCTTATTAACACGTAACTCGCCGGATAATCATTTCCTGCGCGCGTTTAGCACACTTGTCTGCATTTCGTCGTTTCTTTTTCTCGTGCCGCGGTGCGCGCGCTCGCGGCGCTTTTCCTGTCCGCGCTAATTATAGCCGCCGGTCCGCGCTAACCACGATAATCCGGCGGCGATTTTTCCGCCGGGCGGTTTGCGTTTCTGCGCGACGCAGAATAAATCGCTCGGCCGCCATTTACCGCGCGAAAACGATCGCGACGCGTGTGAAAGTCGAATCGCGCGTAATTTGCCGCTGCCATTTTGTTCGCCGCCCGGTGTTGGCGGTGCACTTTTCGCGGCGCAAACTCTTAAAAAGTCTTATTTGAGTCCAGAAAAACTTGCTCGAGTCAATAGATAAGATGTCTTAAAACTTATGCTTGTGTAGATAAAAATGTAAGCGTGTCTTGAATGGAACTTTCTGAAGCCTAAGCAATATGCATTTAGAACATAAAACAGAATTTCATTCTTCAGAAAACTGTGTTGAGAGAAGGCAGTGTAAGTGTCCCTCAAAACACTCGCATGAAAAAAGATATATTTACCCGTGCGAAAAAAGTATATTGGCATAAGTAAGGCGCGAAGGCTGGATCATGATCGCGAGGTATACTCTTGCCAGCTTAATGCCAGCCTGTTGCCAGCTTGTACCCAGACGACCAGTGCAGCAACCGTCTGGCAGCTGGATGGCATAAGGCTTGCAAAAGTCATGATCCAGCCTTCGCCGCATACTTATGCCAGCTTTTTTCGCGCAGGTAAATATATATATATAATATGTTTTTAAAAATATTTTTATCGGCACTTTTTATTTTTATTTTACACTGACATTTTGTGTATAGATTGTAAAAGTTATAATGGGTACGTCCAAATGAAAAAAAATTACAGTCAGCATTTTTTTAACTACCGAATTGATTGCAATTACTATAAATACAAAACACTAAATACAAAGAAAATGTTCTTTGATTAAACAAACTTACACAGTGTCATTATTACATAGAGTCATTATAGCATCAATTACAATATAAAACAATACATTACGTATTGTACAAACCCTTTTTTCAGTACAGGATTTCGCGGACCGATATTGTTTTAGTGAGTGACTAAGGGTACTTGCCTCAATGCATAAGTCAGACACGAGGAATATACTCAGGGCAATATTACATTAAAATAGTAGAATGTATAATTATTGCAAAAATGAAATGAATTAAACAGTGCCATAATAAAGATAACGAAGTACAATTTTTAGAATACTCATAAAAATCTTCATGTTATATTGAAAAGACTGCAATTTTGTGAAAATCCGTTTATCTTAATACAACTTAATTTTATGTTGAAAGGATTTATTTTAAACTGAATATGTAGTATTTTTGTATTAAAACTATTCCTTTTATTATGAAAGGATTTAGTTTTGTCGAAATATTGAGCGGAAAATCCTTTCATTATGAAACGAGTCCTTTCATGATGAAAAGATTGTTTTAAGAGTGAAGTTACGATTTTTTACGGAAGGAGCAAGACATGTCGCGATTCCTATATATTATAGTAATCTTTAATACTTATTTAAGGACGTTTAACCCTTTGTTATGACTTCAAATTCGTATTCAACGACCCGAAAAATCCCGGACTACCTACTTGTATGAGAAATATTACATTCTTTGACTATGAAAAAGCAGACGAAATCAATTGTACCATTTTTTGATACATCATGACTGAAAGGGTTAAGATATGAAAATTTGACAGCAGAAATTTAGACTCCAAATTTGTAAAAATGTAAAAGTTATGAAAAGTGAATTGAAGGCAAAAAATAAGATGAGACCTTACGTGGGTCTTGTATGAGGATACCATATGGAACCAAAGAAAATGAATCGAATCAGAATACGAAATTTTAGATAGTAATATCTATTCAGTCAGTATGTTCCTGACAATTATTTTATTACACAGTGACTTAGACAGGTAGGCAGAGATGACATCATATTTTTTTTGACATAAAACTATTTTCGGACATAAAACTATTTTCATCTAAAGTACTTAAATGAAGACGCTGAAAGATTAAGTGAAAGCGGTACCATTTTTGGACATTTAACAGGTGTAATGCTATGTTCCTTTTTAGGTATGACAAATATTTCATCGATGTCAGCTATTGTGTGCAAACTGATTTACTCCATTTCAAGTGACTGAAAAACAGATACAAAAATATTTAAATTTCAGAAACCAATTTGGATGGAAAAAGTCAATTCCGCGATTTTCGGCATTGCTGAGGGAGAGGAGTTAACAAGTCTCACGAACGGTGCGGATTTTTTCGTCGCCGATTTATTGCAGGGAAATAATGAAAGATGGCGGTTATTCGTAAGGATGCATAAATTTCCTCGATTGCATCTGGGGATATAAAGTCAGCACCGTCTCGGTACGTTTTAATTGAATATCGCGCACGGTATCCAGCGTGTCGTAGTTTTTCTAGTTGCGGCGCACTGTTCGTTTTTCTAAACTTTGCCGTAAATACGGCGGAGGGAAGAAATTCGTTTGTTTAATGTTACGAACGGAGAACAACGTAAACTTTGACTTTGACGCCACAACCTTCGAACCCTACACTGTTCAAAACACGTCTAGAAGTTTATAATTTTTAGGGTATTAGTATTACCAAAATATATTATATCCCAATAAATTCATTTTTACAACTTGTGTTTAGCAATCATTAAGTGCATGTGCATTAAACTAGTTAATACAAAAATGTCTTGGACTAACAAATTATGAGACACCTAGTTATACAGTGAATTGTTTATGTAGTTATCCACTACATAAACAATGATACAAGTTTACATAAACTTTTATCATTGTTTATGCCTTGTATCATTGTTACTGCATAAACAATGATACAAGGCTACATGTATCATCAGATTCAAAATCTTGTTTTTGAAACAAACACATAGTGTCTAATTTAGTTAGACACTATGGAGACAACAAGATGTCTCCATAGTGTCTAACTAAATTAGACACTATGGAGACATCTTTTATCTAGTGATGTTCCTACAACCTCTCATGACAAAATTATTTGTTGGACTGAAAGAAAATAACACACAGGGACAACGTAGTAAAAGTCACAAAAATTTGTACATTCGAGATTGTATTCATTTGTCCTTTATCAGGTTGATCCACTATTGTTTTTAGTTCTGGCTCAGCATATTATTTTTTCCAGTGGTGTTCATCATTTATCCCCAGACTTAAACGCACTTAAATGCCCGTAAAAAGGGACGCCTCCGTGGCATTCCCTCAAAGTTTGAACAAGCGTGCTGCCACGTTAGAGTTTCTCAATGACTAATATGCATGTCGGCATATTATATAATTATATAAACATGGCAACACAAAACCTGTCTGTGAACGGTAAAGTACACGTTGTCGGCGAGCCAATATTCGCGCACTATTTATTTATCGTTATCATTTCGAATAATTATTTGGACGCATTATTTGAGTAATGTTCGTGAGCTGCGTCTATCACGTGATCGTCCATGATGATCGCTTGGCTCGGTGTTCGTTGATGCTCGCGCGATGCCGACGTATCGCTGAACATATCGGCCGGTCAGATATGTGCCGATACGAATGCACGTACACAAGTTCTCTAGCATCGCGTGCAAGTGTCTGGCAGGTCCTATAATCTACTTTGCGTTTGTTCAAGCGTACTGAGTAGGTGTGGTGCAGTCGAGTTACGCCTCGTCTTGGACCAATCCACGTCCACTTATCCCTTCTTTTTATTCGCACTAGGCACATAGAGAAGGGATGCCGGCCTTTATTGAGGTTCACGCTCAAGACTCGGTTGGAAGAGGTCACGGCTCGTAGTCACGCTTCGGCCCGAACTCAAGGGTGGCTTTTTACCGCTCATTACGCCTAATGCGCTGAACGATTTTCAACATGGTTGCTCTTTGTGCGAGCGAGCTTCGCGGAGACGAGTAGAGGGCGCTTGAAGGGTTAGGATTTGGGCGCGAAAGAATTTTAGGCCGCACTCGGGACATCGGTCGTCCTATTTCCATCTTTTGTTTTGCATAAGACGTACACAGATGGTAACCTTAGTTGACCTTTATCTTACGCGATAGTTTTGGAGCTATAACAATACTCCATGATGCTGCTCATCACGCTGCGAGTAGTTATGCCAGTTTCTAGACATCGCAAAAATACTGGAACGTGAAACAGAGCTCATTATAGTAATGGAAGAAGTGTATAATAGGTTTTACGTAAATTGAAGACTCTTATAAATCCTGAAGAAAATAACGAGATCACAAGTGAGAAATTGCGTTGTGTATCGAATCGAATTGCTGCTGCATCTAACTTTACTTTCGTCCCTTTTATCCTCACTGGCTTTTTCTCAATTAACAGTATTTGAGTCATTTTAATGGACCAATTCAATAAAACAAATTTGATTGTCAAGGTATTATTTCAAAATGTAATGATTGTACAAAGATTTTATTATACGCATAGTTGATTTTTAAACATTTGCAAATCCCCAAGTAGAAATCGACTCTAGGAAAGCGTTAGAAATTTGCAAGTTTTTCTAGTTTCATGCTAGAACCTCATAATAAAAACTTGCAAGAATATCGTGAAAATAACTTGCGATTATCTAGGCTAGAAAAACTTGAAATATCCTTGCAAGTTTCTAGCGAAAAACTAGCGTTTACCTAGACATAATTTTTAACCCGTAAAAGTATTCGGTAAAGGTAAGAGACCATTCTGTGGATTTTTTGAGCAACTGAATAAATGTTTATCATAACCAAATATAAGTGATAATGTCAACTCGGCTGAAAGAAACTATGCTCCCAACGACATAACCCAGTCAATCAGAATTTTTTCTGTGACATCAGAGTGATGTCACGCGTGAGTCACAAGTTAGTCACATGTGAGTCACCTGAGAGTGTGAGGCGGAAATTGTGACACGTGCGTCACAATTTTCGCCTCACTGGAACTAAAATATGACTTAAAAATTTT
>JABFPB010004101.1:0-15554 GCA_022817645.1 Ceratoteleas bidentatus | reverse complement strand
ATGTCGTATCATTTCTGCAACCTATCGTTAATACGTAATAATTAGTTTAATTTTTCAGTGATGAAATAAGTTAAAAAGTGATAATTACGTCTGCAAGTTTTTACATTTTTCTAAAACTGCAAAAAATAATTGAAGATAAGGACAACTGACAATATTATTGAAAACTGTTCAATAATATTATCAGTTAGTATAATTATTTAAACAAATGTAAATTACTAAATTATCTCCGGTGTTTGTTTTTTATATAAAATAATATTATGAAAAATAAATAAAAATAACTCATAAGTAGTAACTGAATTGTCAACTTTTCTCTGAACTTATACATTATATCTTAAACTTATCAGCAAATAGTGTCGAAACCACACTTTTTATCTCAGAAAAAAATTGTTCAGACACCAAAGAATGTGTCTACATTTTTTATTAGATAAAATGCCCAAAGAATTTTTCAATTTCACATTTCTAAAATATCCCAGACACAATTTTAAAGAGAAATATTGTGATATGTAAAAGAATTATCCAAGACAGAAAAACTTACATTCTGATTGATCAGAATAATATCAATATCGTCTCTCTTGATGAAACGTTTGAATGTTTCCTCTATTTCACTAACCGCAGTGTCTGAAAACAATAATAAAATTTTGCTGAATAATAAGATAAACAGTTCTAAACACTTGAGTAGTATAACATCAACTCACTTTTATCTACGACCATAAAATTCGGTTGACGATTTTTGTTAATCTCACCAACACCGCCCAATAAAAAACCTACACAGGTGTCCTGAAAAAATGCTCAATCAATATTCGAAATTGAGTATTTCACCATTAGAGTTTCGCTATCGATTTACCTCGTCTCCTATGACAGCCAGCAGTTTTCCTTTTCCAGCTGAATGAAGAGCCATTGTGACCTACGTCGGGGTTGTTTCTTTGCCAAAGTATGTGGTATTTGTTGAAAAATACGGATTTTACTGGTGTGTATGCCAAGTGCTTCTTTCTCCAGGCAATACACAGATCAGCTGACCATACGTCACGCCTAGTACTTTTGAAGGTTCTTCTTACGACGTACCAATTATCCGAAGAAGAGGTGCCAACTTAAGAATGGCAGCATTGGACTTTGCATGCAATATTTCATCAACCAAACGGCTCATTCGGTCTTACTCTAACACATAAAACAGACGAAAGAAAAAAAGGATAGATTTAAAGGATAGATTAGAGGTTCTGCCACGATATGCGTCGTAATGAGAATGTTTTGAAAGCAAAATGTATGTTACAAATTTCATGCAAGAAAACAGTTACAAGAAAATCCACTTGGTGGATGTTGTGAACAAAATTGAAGTTGAGAGAAAATATATGGATCCTGTGAAACTTCATTTCATAGGCTTCACTGATATTACATAGTTTTTCGCTAACAAAATTTGTATTTTTTGATTTGGTAATTTGTCTGTAAAAAGTTAGGATACACAAATTGAAAAGACGCTAACTCCATGATTATGGACATTTGACATTGTCTTAAAGTGCCGAAAGTCTGCTGCAACGGAGTTAGTGTCTTTGTTTACAAAAAATGTACGAATAATAATTTTACAATAAAGCGACGTTTCCGACATTCTATGATTGTGGGAGAATATGTCTGGCTGACAAATCAGAACTTTTAATTTGGCATAATTGAGGAAAACGTTTTTCCACGTTTTTTGTCGTCTGCCCTTGTAGAATTAATACTCTAAATAGCTCTGAAAATCTCTGAAAATTATTCTAAAAATCTATGAAAAATCTGATAGCTTCAGTTATGATAGCTTTTCAGAGATTTTCAGAGATTTTAAGAGTTTTTCAGACTTAAATTACATAGTCCGTAATTCTCTGAAAAACTCTGAAACTCTCTGAATCTCTCTGAAAATCTTTGCCCTCTCTGAAAATCTCTGAAAATCTCTGATAAACTGCGATTAAATTATAACAACTTTGGCCAAGTGGTTATACTTACAGACTTCGGCTTCACAGGTCGTGAGTTCGAGTCCCATCTAGGACATTTTTTTAGTAATGGTATCATACTTTATCAGAGATTTTTAAACATATCAGAGAGTTTCAGAGTGTTTCAGAGATTTTTAAGAGAATTACGGACTCTGTAATTTAAGTCTGAATATCTGAAAATCTATCATAATTGGAACTGTCAGACTTTTTCAGAGATTTTTGGAATAATTGTCAGACTTTTTCAGAGGTTTTCAGATTATTTCAGAGTTTCTCAAAATAATTTTCAGAGTTTTTCAGAGATTTTCAGAGTATTTATTTCTACAACGGTGCTACGAAAAATTGCGAAAAAACGAGTAAAATGGCACTTTGCTCCCGCATTTGTAACAAGGACGTAAAGTGCTACTTTACTCTCACATTTGAAAAACAGTGAGTAAAATAGCACTTTACTCTTGTTCTTCAAGTGCGGTAGTAAAGTATCACTTAACTCCCTAAAAAAAGGAAGTAAAGTAGCACTTTACGTCCCTCGTAAGGAAAAATATTGTGTACCTCGGAGTAAAGTTTTTACTCCCTTGGTGCATAGTAAACTAATTTTATTAATTGTCGAACAGGCAGTGTGGGTAAATTGATTATATAATAATAATATAACTATATCTACAAATAAATCAATATTAACTAAATGTCTTGATTTGATAATACATTAAGGACCTATAATATTAAATGTTCTTTTTTGTTTGAAAAACATATTTATTCATTTGCTGGTTATAATTATATATACACATTCTAATTATATACGATGTATAAAAATATTATGCACAAACTTGTATGAATAAATGAAGTTTATTAGTAAAAATGTACATAATATTCAACGAGTTGCGGATTCACTTAAGTAGGAGCCCTGGGAAATGAGAATAGTTTTTAAGATGTGAGAAGGCATTTTATACATTATTTTACATTGCTTTAAATTTATAAATATACTTCGCTTATCAAAATTTGCAATTGCTTATTTTCAGTAAAAAATATCAAAAAACCTGATTCTGGAATTTATTACTTTCAGAGGAAACATAGGGGATAGCGAGTTAAAAATGGGTTCACGATACGCAGACATTTTTGGTATTCCAATCTGAAACCGCATTGAAAATGCTTATTGAATACAAAATTCACTTCTTTATAAAAGTTCACTTCGTTATAGTAAATTGTAAAAATCTTTGTTTTTTCATATAAAAATCCGCTCATATTTAGACAAATTGTACAATTTCTTTTAATCTTTCGGAGTTATCATCAGTATAAAATTCCCTTTTTCATGGAAAAAAAATTGGAAACACCTATTTAGTATATTCTTTGTCTGTCCCCGAAACTGCATACCCATTTTTAATCCACTACCCACTTTCTAACTTTGTGGTACATTTACCCCTGGTTAATCCAACCAACAAGTCTTCGCGCGTGTCCCAGTTGATATCACAATAATACAAACGTTTTTCCAACGTTTTTCCAACGTCTTCCGAATGTTAAGTTTACAAGAATTGTCATAAACGTAACAGAATGTACGATAAAATGGGAAACAAAGAAATAAAGCCCGCTTCGAACTCAGTAAAACTCTAATTTATTACTTAAAAAAGGAAACATAATTGATGTCGTCTTATTTACACGTCACTTCCGACAAATAAATTGAGCAAATTAGTTCCCCTTATGTGAAACACAGCAATAGAACATCTACAAAAATATTATTACGATTTCAGCGACTATTTGACAATTTACAGTTCTCGTGAGGGTTCAATAGGATTCATCGCAGAGAATGTCTTAGGAAAGCGTTATCAGAATACGATATTTACAAACATATCAAATAGGCATCCTCGCAATGACTTGCTTGGCTCGAGTTTTGCGTTTTACGCGAGTTCTCCGTTATTTTTTTCGGCGTAGAATTGGTTGCTACTTTTAGACGAAGGCGCTGTCGAAGAGTGAAGCTGACGCATGAGTATGTACACCACGGCTTCGTAGGAGGCCATCATTATAGCTGTGTTTGGTATCTGACGCACAAGCTGAATGGACAGGCCACGGTACAATCCCCTCGTGCCCTCCTCATTGTATACTGTGATTAATGTTTGCCAGAAACCTCGATATTTGTTCCCTTCTTCGCGTAACCGAGTTCTGGCTACCTCTGCAAAAAAAATTATTTTTTCAGAGGGTTCGCCACCTTTGCACTCGGAAAATAGGTTTAAAACCCATTTTTAATACTATTTTTATCACATGCACGGAAAGTACTCACTTTCCGCCCTATCCCTCGGGTGGAAAACATTTTATCTTACTACACAGAGATAAATATTACTATAAGATGGAAGATTTTGGTTAGACGCGTTTTTGTTGGCAATACAGGAAATTCCTGTTCCGTTTACATGAAAATATGTTGCCATAACATAACCTATGTAATTCTTGCATGAATTTCATGTTAGCCCAATATTTACATGGTTTTCATGTTAATACTACATAGTATTTTTCTCGGTGTAAAAATTAAGGATTCAATTTACTAACCGTGAGGATACGCTGTGCAAGATGCAACAGTTTTGGAAAATGCCCCCGCTGCCATAAACTCTAAAAAGTCGCGCGAAGTTTTCGAATCGCTATCGAAATTTGAGCGACTGTTGGTCCTGTGAGTGATTAGCCACGCTTTCACAGCTTCGTAAATAACGAAGTGAACGACGGTTTCACTGATGCCAACATATGACGCTACAATACCTTTGTAGAAACCTAAAATACCCTATAAAATGAATGAAAGTCTTAGAGTTGCGTGTACAAAAAGAGAAAAGAATGCAAAAACTAACTTTGAGTAAATCGCACTTACTGATTTTTTGTAAATTCTCTGTATACATTCTATGGCACTCGTATGTTTTAATTGTTGATCTAATTGTAGCCTAGTTTTTACAAACCAAATAGGATTAGTTGCTGTACTCGCGACAAAACCTGGAAACAGTTTATTATTTATTCCAGTTGCCATAAATTTAGACTTTCTCACTTCAAATTAGTTTGTAGAATAATCTCAGGTATTTCAACTTTTTTATTTTCTACATTATATTAAATACTAGGACCTACCTGCACAAAATGCAGAACACACATGTACAACTGGACTGTCTGGAGGAAGACACGAATTGAAAAAGGCTTTAGTTTGTGAATAGGTACAGAAATAGATAGCTCTTGAAGGAGCTACACCAACCAGGTTAGGTCCCAGGCCTTTGAACAATGCTTTGGGCCCTTCATTCCTAATTATGTACTTCAAGCAATGTATCAGACCAGGTGAACCATGTAAGTTTCGTGGATCGAGTCCAGGAGACGAAACTGTACTAGAATGTGCGACGAAGGAATACCTAAGTGTACAAAATGTTCAATCAATGGAATTTCTTCAAGATTCGTAAGGCTGATATGCTATCACTTTTACTCATAATTCTTAGTTTCTTAGTGAAAAGTTGGAGATAATTTTGTTTGCGAAATAATACTTTGTGGCTGAAGGGCTTTTCTGACTAAGATGCACTGTTTTTTGTCGTATATACACCAATAATATATATATTTTTCTAAAGATGATGAAACAGGGATGTTGCTTCTTTTAGTTATCCCTAAAAATTCCACTTTAATCCGGTATTTGGTGTAAAGTTGCACTTTCGGTGCATATATGACAAAACAGTAATATTTAAAGGAATTTTATAATAAAGATATGGAATTTGATGTAGAATCATCTTCTACTTCCTTGATGCGTACGATATTTGTTTACCTTTTGCCCATAAAAATATACAAAAATATTTGACGTCAGTGACTGTATTTTTGAAAATGTTTCATCACTCTTTCACACATTCACCATAAGAAAGAAAAATGAAGAAATGTGTAAAGTGGTACCTGAGATAATTTCCCGCGCAAAATCTTCTATTATGTTGAGAACTTGCTAACCTTGTATAGTTATAATTCCCAGACTTAACACCTTGATTTCCAGATGGATCAAAGCCAGATGAGGATGACTGCAATCGTGTCTTGACAACTTCAAGAGGACAAGTAACAACAGCTCCAACTGTTCCAGCGATTCTGCATACAAAAAAAAATTAATCTTTTATGTTTAGTCATGTGATGAGTTTGTGTCATACAGTAATGCATGAGGAGAAATAGAATAACATTTAACATTGGTCTATTGTTAACCCATTATTACCTGCCAAGCAGCTTTTCTGAAAAATGTTTTTAAGTCGACAGTTTTACAATTATTATCCTTCAGCTACACAAATGGGTCTTTTGTCCCCGAGTTGACATTTTAATAATTAATCATTTTTTGACAATCGATCAAGTGGTTTCGGTGCGTATATAGAATAAGCGACCAGCATTATTTTTTTTAACCATTGACTCAATCTTTTTGAATAGATATTTTTTTCAATGGAAATGTGAAAAACGTATATATAAAATGTATGAGTAAGTTTTTATACAGTTTCAAATTTTGCAATATTTTTGCGAAAATAACTGGTTCTTTACAATTATCGTAGAAAAGAATAAGCATAATGTATTTTACCATTCCAAAGTAACGTACAGACAATTCTGCATAAATAAATAAATATTATTTTATTGCTTTTTCTTGCAATAACTAAAGATTTTAACTTGATATTTTTTTGTCCACTACAGAGGACAAATTTAGTCAACGGGTTAATAAAAAGAGAAATACTAACTACACCTTGATAAGTATATAAACTTAGTGAGGTAAAACCAAGCATGTAAAAATTAATGAAGACAGTTTTTATTACATGAAACAATTTCCTATGATTCTCAATAATTTTAATACATATATATATAACTGATTGATCTAACTTATTGTTATTTCTATAATAAATCTGAATGATAATAAAAACAAATTGTACACTTCGAATTTTTGATCACATTAATATCAAGAATTAAGGTCGAGTCTCAAGCATAATTATCGACATTACAGATTTTCAAAATACGTCTAAATTAACATTTTAACGATCATACCTCGATTCTCTCTTTTTTTACACACGTTACACGCAACATAAATGTAATCCATAATTAATTGTAGAAAATTAATGATTACGCGTTTGCGAGGTGGAGAAAAACGTAAAAATCATTAATTTTCTAAACCTGCTGTTTTGAGAATTCGGTATATTGCCAAAAATATTCTCCCATAACCACAGAATCAAGGTACGGTCAGCTTATTGAAAAAATATAATAATAATTTTTTTCTAAACAAAGTCCCTAACTCCGTGACAGCAGACTTGAGACATGGCCTTAATACATCTATTGTAATACAACGTATTTTATTAGAAACACGAATTAAATAAGAAATGCAGCTTGGCACGAGAACGAACGCATAAATTATAAATAATCATTTCTTCTCATTATACTTTAATTTTGTTGTTCAATCCTTTAATCTGAAAATTATGTATAAATCATAATAATGAAGTGAACTAAAACACAAAAATAATTTTCAATGGAAAAATAGAATTTTTATAAAAGGTTGGGATCACTCGTACGACATGGGCAACATCAGGTAGATATAGAATAGATAACAGAATAGATACAGAATAGATAACATAGAAAACTTAAACTTGCACTAAAGTTCTGATATAGTTTTCGTTTTACCGGTACAGTGAATACCTTAGTTTTTACTGTCAATTAGTAGACAAATTATTTCAAAAAACTTACTCTAAATCTTTTCCTCCTTTCACGTCTTCATCTGCCTTGCGACTCTAAACTGACAGCGAGAGTGATCTCTTTGGTCCTTATCGTTTCCTTCCTAATCAATTGCAATACTGTCAAGCGTACTTCTGTTTTCTCTTGAACAGTGTTCATATTGATAGAAATTATTTAGAAAATCATTTAAATTAGGTTAGAATATAATTATAAAAATAATATATGACCATGTTTTGATCATTTTATGATTTTACATTTTTAACACAAATTTTTTTTTAATTCAAACTTTGATAACTAAATAATTATGGTCAGATAACTATTATATTATACAAACACATTCATAATGAATAAACTGGGTATGTGCAGATAGCAATCTACACAGAAAGTATATTTTGTCATTTTAATGTATTTATAGACCAACTCCATATATCTGAGATCAATAAATAAACAAACATTACATAAATGTTAGAACTAAAATAAAGCCTGCTTGTTAGTCTCGTCCTGCGTATACACTTTAAAAAATCGTTTAATAAAATTACATTATTACACTCAGAGAACGGATTATTTGATTCAAATAGATATTTCTTTGATATAAATAAATAATTTATTTAAAACAAATTAAATTTATTTAATATAAATAAATTGTTTATTTGATCCAAATAAAATATTTAATAGGTTCGTATACAAAGATGACATTTATTTATATCAAATAAACTGTTCTCTGATTGTGCTAATCCATAAGATATTGTACATTATTTGAAAACATGAACATACACGCTCATTTCATGCTGTCACAGAAAGATTCATTCTGTCAGAGCATGATGCTGTTTCTGACGACCAGATTTCAGTTTCTCACATCATGAATCTTTCTGTGACAGTATGACTCCTGTTGTGACAGTACGATACGTTTTGATATTTTTAAGAGTGCACGATGGTGTATTATAAAAAGGGAAAAAAGAGAAAGATCTAATGACATATTTTGGAACCATTACTAACCTCTCACATTACGAACAAAAGTTAATTAAATTTAAGTTGAGAGAGTAATTTTGAAATTCAAATTTATGAAAATACAGGTCGCGAGTCACAATGACAAATAAAGCGACAAATATAAAGTGCAAAAATTATATATATACCACCCCATGACACCACGCGCACTAGATAATATTTTTTCCCCATTTTGCCATCAACTCATCTCCGAATTGCTTCAGTTCAGATGCCTCTAGAACGCTGCTGCATAATGGTTTGGAATTTGTCCACAACACGAGTACCTACATATTTTATAACTTTTTCTTCAGTTTCAGCTCGATGTAATTAGATTGGTTAACTGGTAATAGTCACAAAATCAATTACTTTTTTGAACTGAACAAATGAATATCAGACAAATAAATGAGAGGCAAATTATTGGAAGATATATTATTATGAATTTAAACAGATCTTAATGTAAAATTGCGCTTCGTAAAATTACAATTAGTTGTTTAACTTACTGATTTTATGTGTTCTAAAACATTTTTTAATCCATTATTTCTGAAGGGGACAAACCTCATCCTATATTCTGTGCGTTAAACGATATTTTGAGATAATAAGACATAAACATTACTTTTGATTTAATTTTTACTTAGAGATAAAAATTATAATGTTCTTATGGATATTCTAATTATAATTCTAATTTACCCAGTGAACCACATTGTCCCAAAATTGACCAATAATTGCTTAAAGCAGTCTTGGTTTACTGCTTAAGCAATTATTGATGAAAAAATTGACCAATAATTGCTTAAAAATTATTTGTTATTTTTTGATGAACTGTTGCCCAGTTTCGGGTCAACCTAATGTTTGTTCACTGGGTAACGTAACACAAAACTATATTATGCGTTAAATGACATTTCCAACGTAATGAGTTAAGTGAATGAGTTCTCGTCAAAATTGGTTATAAATTAAGATTGTGGAGTTTCTTTTCATAAATGTCGCATCTCAAATCATACAGAAATGCTACAGAAATGAAAATAAAATCAAATTTTGAACACTCTAAGAAAAAACGAGAAGAAATAATTTCGTAATTTTTGGTTGACTTCGAATGTACTGTTTACGAGGAAATAAATCACAAATACAGTAATGAACCATTATATTTCATACCAATATAAGCCAATTCAAAGATTATTTTCTCGAAAATGGCATGATAAATGTCAACAAAATTTTAGTAAATTATTGATCGATTGACATTTATCTACAAACTGTTAAGGAACTTTCTTATAAATGCACTAGAAAAAAGGTGTCTCATTGGTGTTTTATGTTTCAATGTTTCAAAGTTCCAGTATAATGGAATTCTAATCATATAGTGATCCAATTATCATATCAAATAAAAATATCTTAACAATAATATATATATTATTATTATTATTTATATTAACGTGTTATGCCAGAATTATTTATTCGTTATTTATTTATCGTATATAATTTATTTATTGCAATAATTTATTGTTGATAATAAATAAATGTTGTTGTTAAATTGAGTTCATTAATTATATTTATAGTCATTCAATATAATCGATTTAATAATATAAAAATGCCTTTTCTCACAATTTTCCCGGAGGATGATTTTGATTTTTAGCTTACAATGTGCCTAATGTGACAGAAAATCATAATCAGAAGAAAAATTTCATGCAACGACCTTCGATTAAAAAGTCATTCCGCCGCACCGTGTGATATTTTATTTAAAGGATGTACCGTAGTTTATGAAAAGATATAATTTAGGACGCGTACAATATTATTTATAACGGCTTTAGTACAAAATGTTGTCGAATCTGAATTAAAAGAAAATCATTCTGAAAATAGAACTGTTAGCGATGAAATTTTGACCATTAATAGATAGTAAGTTTATCATAACGCACTTTTATATAAAAACGACTGCAACAACAAAATGAACAAACCTTAATCGAAGACCGTCTCTGGGATAATATTCTGAAGAATATCATTTATCAAAATTTCAAAATTTCAAAATGTTTCGAGAATTCAATTTTTTTTTTAATTTCAAAAATTTTTTAAACTTCAAAAATTAAAAAAATTTTACATATATTAAAATTTTTTAATTCTTCGTAATTTCAAAATTTTTCGAAATGTCAAAAATGTTAAAAATTTCAAAATGATTCGAAATTTCAAAATTTTTTTTGATTTCAAAATTTTTTGAAATTCTAAATTTTTTCAAATTTTCGTAATTTTTCAAATTTAAAAAATGTTTTGAAATTTTAAAATGTTTCAAAATTTCAAAAACTTTCAAAATCTTTAAATTTTTAGAACATGTTTAATTATTCCCTTCTTCACAAAACCGTTGTAGATTTTAATTGACTTTTGTTTACATTTATTCCACGCTCACAATTTTGCTGGGTTCAATGGCGTAAATTACGTCATTGACGTTCAAATTGTAACAAATTGTAAATTGTGTCGTAACTTCTACGAACTGATGGCGATTGCCTTCTTCGCATATATATATATATGGTAAATGAGATTCATTGTATCTGTACAATCGAACAAGGGCGTAGTACTTTTCAGTACAATGAATTCCTCGCGAACAGTCACCAGGACAAATACAGTGATTGACTTTGAGGAAGTATAAAATGATCCCAATGTTCATACCTTCATCAGTCATGTATTTGATGCATGTAGAATTAGTCTTTATAGGACGTTTATACGATGTAGGATGGAAAATACGACCATTTTGCATCAACCCATTGAAGAACGCGACTTGTTTGTACCGGACTCTAAGATTATAGAAGCCCACAACAATTAATTGTGGTAAAGGTTCGATAACCCGCAGTTTTCCTATAACAAATATTTCGTCTGTTACAAATGTCAGCTTTCTTCGCAAACTTGGTTTCGAAATTATTTCGCAAAAATTGTAAGCGGCCCCTCCCTCTTTCAGATGTTTTAATTTAAATGTTTCGAAACCCATGTACATCGAAACTGTGGACGCTATTTGGAGACTTGCATGAGTTGTACCGTGGACTAAATTCCTTAACTGCCCATTCAGATCTTCAAACATAAAACATGACGTCAAAAATAGCGGCCCAAAGTTGTCTACATTTTCTGCCAGATGTAGTAAAAGATGAACATTGGGCACCATTTTATTGCGTCCATACAACCCCGGAAATTCACGCACATACTGCAATAATAGTTTTTTAGCGTTTGCTAAATCTATGTCGGAAATGCTCTCTTGATTTAGTAAATAAATGCTAAATACTAAAAGTTTGTGGTGTTCATAATAGACCGTATCTAATAAACCGTACAAAATTGGGAGTGAATATACTAGAAGCCATATTTTGAATTCGAGAGCTTTCCAGTGCGGGTAGTCTGTAATTTTCCGGGGAAGTCGCTTAACAAATGATGGTGGCCGAAGTTTCTTTAGTTTCTCATTTACAACATTTGTCATATTAAATAGCGACCACGATTCTTGTCTGTTAGTACTGCCGAACCATAATTTTACTAAATGCTTAGTAACGCCCAAATAAACGCAATGCATCTCATCAATGACTGTTGTCGTAATAAAATTGTAGGTGAAAATACTCAACGGGGTAGGTCCTTTGATTCCGTTTACAATCGAATCATTCGCAATTGCTTGTGTAGCGTCGATTTTCGTTTGGAAGGTGGTTCGTGGTCTCTTCGGTATGTTTGAAAAAACATTTGTACCACTGATATTTTGTCCACGCGATAGACATTTCGGACATCCGTTCCTACCGTTATGATATTGCATGTTGAAAAAAAGAGCTTTCGCTGGCCAATCGCAAGTGCCGCAAATCACAATCGCGTGAATCATTCGACGAACTCCCAAAATGTTCAGATAAATGCCATCATATAAATGAGTAAACTCATCAAGGAAGCAATTCATAAATAAATTTGGAACTGGTTTTTGATGACCAAACCATAAACCAGCCACAATAACATTTTCTTTTTTCTTCCGAAGATGGAATGGGAGTTCGTTGATTGTTAAATAGAATGGCCAAACATTATACTGTGACGACTTAAAAATTTGAACGCCATCTGTGTTCCAAGTGAATGAGATATTGTACTGATCTTTGAGAATGTTGCCTGCAAATTTCTTGTAAATATTGCCATCACAAATGTCTTCGCGGTTATTGGCGTTCAATTTTTTTCGATTTTTTAAATTAATTACAAAAGATCGACGTTTATATAATTTTTCCAGCTGTCCAATAATTGACAGTTTTATAAAAAAGTTAACGCCTGCTCTACCACAATTTTCGCATACAGAATTCTGCGTTTCCAGTTGTTTATGGCACACGTTACAAAAATATATACGTTCAAGCGGACTTCGGAATTTCGCAATGAGCTTCTTAAATTTGTATAAAGAACCGCGCATTTTGTTTGGCACACCGCAGTGTATAAGAATGAGTTGAAGCAAGTCCGCAAGGCAAGTCCCCGATATCTTATGCCTCATCACAAACGTGAGAATCGCAACAATGCTCTCAGCAACTGATAGACGAGCCCCTGGATAAAGGTGTTCGTCGAAATCAGCGTCGTCATCATCACTTTCATCATCTTCATCACTATCGTCATCATCATCATCATCATCACTTTCGCCATCAGAATCGCCAGCATCGGGATCACTCGAAGGATCATCGTCATCGTCGAAATTATCTCGAGCTTCGAGCCGCTCATCGATTTCTTGATCATCTACAGTTTTATTAAATTTTGTGATATTCAGAATGTATATGAAGTACAGATATTTTTTATGTTCGTTTATGAAAATATTTAATAGACTTATTTTATTTTATTATATACGAGTTATCGTGTCCACCGCAAACCCCTTCCGCTGAGAGATGCTTCTGGAATATGGCTATTTCTCCGCCATTTTCAAAAAAATTTTTTTGAAAAAATTGTAAAATGAAGCCGAAATATAACGATTTTTTAAAAAGTGAATAGCTAAAATTAGTTATAATCGCGTAAAACGTTTTAAAAACGTTTTACAAAATCGTTTTAATAATGTTTTACCCAAAACGTTTTAAAAACGTTTAAAAACGTTCTTAAAATGTTTCACGTAACATTTTAAGAACGTTTTAGAAACTTTTAGAAACTTTGAAAAGCGGACATTTTAACGTTTTTAAAACGTTTCAAAGACGTTTGTAAAACTTCTAGCGAAACCGTCTGAAAACGTTTTAAAAACGATATGTTCTCATGGGGTGAAAGGTAAGTAATACGTGATACCGTCCAAATCTATTCCGCAGAGTAATAATGTTAAATCATTATTATGATAACAAGAGATAGGTAAGAATGGCAGGATCATGAAATCAATTATTTAAAATAAATTTTTGAATAGTTTGAATAGTCTGGCGAATTAAAATATGAAAGTCTTTATCAATGGGATATTAACCCGAGCAGCTAGCACCTATTCCCTGGCATTCCGAATAGCACCAACATTACACCCGCATGAAGGTGTAAAACTGATACAAAGTGCACTATAATTACACCGATATATTGGAATGTCCAAAAATTACACTGTTTTTGCATAAGTAGTGCACTAATATTACATCACTTCTACACCGATGTGTCTATTACACCTAAAATGACACCGTTCTGGCACCAACATTACACCACATTTACACCAGTTCTATTCCCAAATATCAGATGGACCTAAATTACACTGTTTTTGCACCAATGATGCACCAATTTTACACCACATCACGACTGCACCTAAATGGTACCGTTTTTGCACCAATATTACACAAATTCTATATCCAAATATCAGTTGCACCAAAATTGGCGCAATGTTTTTGCACCAATGATACACTGCAATTACACCAATTTTACACCAACATCTCGACTACACCTAAATGGCACCGTCTTAGCTCCATTATACGACATTTACACCAGTTTGTAGCAACAAAAAGAGTGTAATCGTTGGGTAAAGAATAATCCATTATGGAATGAATCTTTTAAAATAGTACAGCCAAATTATAAAAGTGATGTAGCAGTTTTGGGTGGTAAAATTTAGGTGTCTTATTTCGTCTTAAAATTGGTGTAATTTTAGTGTAAAAATGATAGGTGTAAAATCGGTTTAATATTTGATGCATCAAGTGGCGTAGTTTTGGTATAATCGCGGTGTATAGAAAATGATTGTCATCGCGGTGTAAAGATTATTCCATAAATGGGTGCAATCAAAATGTAAAAGTGGTGTACAAGGTTTGGGTCTAAAATGGTGTTTTATTTCGTCTTAAAATTGGTGTAATTTTGGGATAATGTTAGTGTAAAATGATCGGTGTAAAATGAGTGTAATATTTGATCAAGTGGCGCAGTTCTGGTGCAATTGCAGTATACAGAACATCAATTGCGATGTAAAGATTACTCTATAAACGGGTGCAATTATAGTGTACACATGGTGCAAAATAAAAAACGGTGTACTTTGTGTCAGTTTTACACTCATAAATACACCGCTTTCTGAATTTCCACTACCCGTGTTAAAGGTTCCTACGAATTCTAATCATTAAAAAAAGAAACTTTTGTGATTTTGATACGGAAATTTACAAGGAAATTTAAAGAAAGTCTTTGAATGTAGCTTTGAAATTCCTTGTAAATGTCTAATCTACGAAAAAATTTAGTTTCTTTTTTGGATTTCTCAAAATCTATGGGGAATTTTGCATTTTTTACGTAAAATTCAAAAGAAAATAGTAAAAAGTAAATATATTTGGACCTCAAAAAATATATGCATGAAATAGTATATTGTGCACCTAGGGAGGAAAGTACGCGATTATTCCCGCGGGTGAAGGTGTCAGCCCGAGCCGAAGGCTCCCCGAAGGCGAGCTGTAGGCGAGGCCAAATTTCCCCGGCCGCAGCCCGGTCAACTTTCAGAATGTGAGAAAAAAAATGTGTTTAATATTAATTTTTTTATTCATGGATTTTCATTTTAAACTAATTTTCATTATTCGT
>JABFPB010004100.1:0-15562 GCA_022817645.1 Ceratoteleas bidentatus | reverse complement strand
CGCGTGCAAATATCTTGAACCCCCTCCGAGAAAAAAATGTTGAAAAAGTGTCATTTTCAGGCAAATGTAAACGATTGCCCCCTTAACGATTCAGACTGAAAGACGGGTTTGAATGGATTTGATTTGTTAAAGCAAAGATCAGATGAAAAGCTCTAATCGAAATTGAAGATATCGAAGATATAGGTTTGCAAAGTTGAATCGGAATTAGGAATTTGTGGAATGTATCCAGGAAATGGTGGAATTTTCCTTAAGGATTCAAACTGAAAGACGGGTTTCAATGGATTTGATTTGTTAAAGCAAAGATCAGATGAAAAGCTCTAATCGAAATTGAAGATATCGAAGATATAGGTTTCGAATTGATGTCCTGGTTACCTCAGGTACTTTGTGAGACTCGGGACTCCAGCTGTGTCTGGTACCAGACTGGGACTTCAGCAGGAAACTCGTTGGCTGAGAGGTCTCGATATCGTCCTTGATGTTGAGTCTCTTCTTGGACTTGTGGATGGCGGCGAAGAGCTCATCGTTGGACATGGTGCTCTTTGTGGGCGAAAGGACGATGTTCGAGGAGATGGTCTTGTTGGAGGTCACGGGTGATAAGCTCCTTCCACTGGGCGAGGTGAACCGGTCTGACGTTGGGGCCGAGTTCCCAGTGGGTGTAGATGACTTGAAACTACTGTTGTTCTCTGGTCTGATCGGCGAGAATGGTACCTGGACATTGTGGGGCTGCTGTTTCTCAGGAGTTTTCTCGGGAGTACAAGCTGGGGAAGAGGCGAAGAATTTGTAACCTAACGCTGAGAGTCCAAGCGGTGTCGTGAATCTGGAAGAAACGTCATATTTAGTCCACAGTTCTACCTTATCTACCAGTCTCTATCTACAGCTGTAGATCTAGTTGTATTTGTCTTTCCGCCTATCCATCTACCCAGATAAGTCTCTACAGCTAGATAGAACAATTCATACCAACTGTTCCTAACTCCAGCTCACCTATTCCTGACATCTAAAGATGGATGGCGTTGAGCAGGGAGGTTCTGTACTTTCTTCGCGTTACTTTCCACCTGTTCGTTGGACGTCACATATCCATGCTGACCAATCATCTCCGGAATCGACTTCTGGTGTCTCGCCAGCATGTGCATGGCGCTCAACGGAGCCCGACCCAAACCCCGAGTTATGTCCGGAGTGACGCTACGGGGAGGTTCGGCGACTTCCTTCTGCAGTTTCCGGGAAGGAAGGGTGTAGAACTGATGACTGGGGCTTGTCGTTCGGTCGAAGAACTGGTGGTCCAGCTTGCCGTTCTGTCTGCCATAGTTCTTCTGGTTGTCGTCGTAGACATGGTGCCTACCGTGGTCCAGATACTGCGGATGCTGCAGCATGTCCAGGTAGCTCTGCTGCTGGTAATTCGGTGGCAGATTCGTTTGCTTCTGGTGCCGGTACACCATGTCGTCGTCCAGGGATTTGTAGCCATGTTGGGTCTTCGGCTTGTCGATCTTCTGACTGCACTTGCAGTCCTCGATGGTCGGCGTTTTGGCGTTTTGCGGAGGGGCTGGCTTGACATAGGGTGGCGTTGGCTGCACGATGGCCTGCACTGGGATCGAGTCTCCGGAGATGGCTAACAACGCGTTATCTGGAACAATTGAGGATCTTGGTTGCGAAAGGCTTGAAGAAGAACAGTGGGGCTGTTTTGGATGATTAGGGGGGTTCTGTTGGTTAATCAGGGTGGGGTGGTGAATTGAAGAACAGGTCCCTATCCAACAAGAGAAATCTGAACGGTCAAACCCAAACGGAACTGAGAGATCAGTCCGGAGGGATTTCTACGTGTGGCAGACTTAGGAGAATGCTCGACTAGCGGTTTTGGTTCCTACGGAGAATGGAGATATAACTGTCGCATGCTTAAATCATTAATTCCGCAGTGAAACCGAAAACCGAGAATCCGTATATGGGTTTGGCAAAGCGGCGAACCACAGGCGAACCCATATTCGTTATCTCGGATTTCCGGCCGGTGTCTTCCAGGAGCTTGGGAATGTAATACATTGTCTAATGTTATTGGTTGACTCGCTACTCAGATGTTAATGCAGTTTGAGTGACGCGTCAAATGTCGCCGAACAAGGCTCTTTTCGAGAGCTCATTCGGCCACGCTTTAGTGTCAAACGAAATCGAGGGTTTAAACTCTAGTCAAGTAGACAGTAGAGTAGGAAGCAGAAGAACACTCTTAAAAATATTCTCGACTGGAAAAGTCGGTGACTTTGAAAGAGACTTTTTGTTTCGTAACATTCGTTATTTCTTCTAAAATGAACTTTTTTTAAAAAGGAAAAGACAACTTTCAGTTTGCAAAATGTTTTATATTGAAATCAGTATCCTTTTTCAATGAAGAAGATTTCAGTGAAATCCCTTGATAGAACAAGATGTATATTTTATATATTAGATGGACATTCATACATAAAATAGATATAATATATATAAAATAGACATATACATATAATATACGTATATTTTACATATATTATATATATCAGGGTCGTTAAATAGACTTTTACTTACATGCAAAAAGACACTTTCCTTGTGAAAAAGATATTTTTAAGAGTGAACAAATGAAACACAAAATTGTACTCACCCGTGGTATCGTACGGTATTAACCCTTTAATGGGGATAGCGAATCCCCTACACTCGCATGATTCTCGCGTTTTTCAGTAGAAATATTGAGTTTATTCTGAATCTTCCGATCGAACGGATGAATTTATTCAATGCGATTTATGTAGCGTGTGTATAAACAATTTATCTTATAATGTGTATAACCATGACTAATGAAATTTTGTCATGGTTAAAAAGAAGAAATCTATCGTAACCGCTCTTCATAAAGAGTATAAATTTTGCACAATGAACAACTTTCATGGCATTGCGAGATTGAATGGTTTGGTGTATTCGCATTGGTTCAACAACTTTCTCTTCCATTCGCAATAACGCATTTTCGGGTGGTATCCCCGTTAAAGGGTTCAACAATTGAATTAATAGTGCCACGCGTACGAGACGCCTTTTACGCAATGCCTTAATTTAGTAAAACGGCACTCGGAGATAATGGTATCAGAATTCTTAAGCGATCGAAATTGAGTCCTTCACACTCGGAGAATGATTTGTATGGTGAGATTTGGGAATCAGTTGTGACAAAAAAAGACGAATTTAAAAATGGTTTACTGAGAAATATTCAATTTGATCCATACTAAATTAAGAGGTGGGCATCGCCAATTTTTTGCATCATGTATAAAAATAGCGTTAATTACTTAAAAATATGAATTATATTAATATTTCTCATTGATATATAAAAATTAATTATTAGTTAATATTCATTACAACAATTTAAAATAACATGAATTACCAAATTACTTGCTTTGTACAAAGTCAGTACATTCGTCCATTGATTTCAGTTTTCCGACAACATTTGATCAGTATTTATGTTGTAAAGGATAGTAGTGACTGTAATTATAAATAATATATACCAAGCATAGAAGAAATGTCATCAATAATAATGGTTTGTAGCTAAATTAACATTAATTTTCCTTTTTTTAAGTATTAGATTAACTGGCTATGCCCATCACTGATTAAATTTGCACTGAAACCACACAGTGAACAAAAATAATGAATACAAGCAAGAAAAACAAGTTAACTCTTTACGTCTTGTTTTCCTTCAACAGTTTATATGTTCTCATTGTGTATTGTAAACCATGTCATAAATCGGTATTACCAAGTGAGACAAAGATTCGCATCTATGTTTACGTGTTATGTTAATAAGAAAGAGAACAAAGGTACCGGTTCAACCTACGTAGTTTTCACTTCAGATCGTATGTTATCATGTCGTTACAAACTGCTTCAAACTACTCATATCTCTCGAGTCGAGAACATATTCTTTTACTGCGATTTCGATTTACAGAATTTCAATTCTCCATTTCTATAAATCGTCATCAAATTCTAATTCATTCCAGCTAGTTATCATTTATAACGTCACTTAAATTTAAGTTTCCTTACATTTCCAAAATCCAACTGACTTCCCATTATCGCATCTCACCATTGTCACAATCGTAAACCTGGCTGTCATCTACCAAATCACACAACCGTTGTCACAAGTTGAGCCAAACGTTTACAATTGCGACTGTAAATGCGCTCTCCGAGTGCGGGTTCTGCGATATCATTTTCTCGTAGTGATACCATGCATGAAAAACGTAACACAGGAAATTGGTGCAAATAGGAAACGGGATTCGTGTGCGTATTTACAACCGAGGGGCAAGTCTCAAACTCATGCATATATGCATATATATGCAAGTGTGCGCGGCGTTCGTGTGTGGGGAGAGCAAAAATAATCAAATGCAATCGACAGTTCCACAATAAAGTGCATCTATTGATACAGTCTCATAAATACGAGGGTACAATATTTACAAACGAGGATGCGAAAAGTTGGGACCAGTGGAGAGACGGTTCGTGGACTTACGATACAATTACGAGCGCACAGTGAAAACAAAAATACAAACAAAGCTTACACGCAAAGTGTCGGGCCAAAAATTGTTACACACAAGTACACAATTTGCTCGGACGACAACTGTGCTCTCCTCGGGTTGTAAGTACGTCCGTTACTTTTGCGCCATTAGTTGCAAGCGATTGTTATGCATAGTTATTCTGCGACTGTGGCCCGGTCGATATTAACTGGTTCGTACACTTGTTGCACGCTCAAGCAGTTCTTACTTCGAGTTCCAGGTTTGGCAGGAACCAAGCTTTAAGAGTGTATCTCGAGTAAGTTTGATTTTTTTCCAAACAAAGTTGTTAGCAAGTGTGAAATACTGGAAGAACATTTGGAAATGGGCATCTGGTAGACAGATTTTCTTCCAAAAGTAATGTTTAGTAAATAAATTATTATTTTCTCGAGGTGATAAGTAGACTGCAGATAATAGGCAACTTTTTTATTTTAAGTAGTAAGAAGTCTATGATTCCCAATGATATGCAAAAAAATAATCTTTTTCACAAATGATTTCACTGTTTTTTAATTGGACAAGGGAAAATATGCAAAGTTCTATGCAAAATTATGCAAAAAATAAAACAATTCTAAGCATGCAGTGTATTTTCTTAAACAAAAAATATGCATTTGCATATAATCTGCAGTCTAGTAAAAATGCGTTACGTTTTAATCAGTCTTCTTCGCCTTATCGGTCATCTTCATAATAAAATGACCTGTAATGTTCCTACACCAAAAATCGAGCTTTCTACCAATGTGACGTTATCGTCAATAAATTATTTATAAACATATTTACAATCTTCAATGAGTAAAAAAATATTCTCGTTTCTCTTGATGCATCTTGTACTGAGTCACATCGATAAAAATAATACTGAAAAAATAAAAATGGAAGCGCGTAACTGGGTGTAGCGCAGAATGAACATTGGTTGCCTGAACGTAATGTCGTGTATCGTACCATGTTCCCGAAAACTTAGTGTATGTTAGTTCAATGCAGACGCAACTTACAACGTGAGACGAGCATGACTTTATGTATCTAACATGCTTAATGGACGGATTTCGTATTCAATATTGGTCGATGTCAGCGTTTACTATGATACACCTCTGAATATCACAATCAAATGTTGCATAAACAATTTCCCATTCTCGAATTTCACGCATCAATAACGAGTCTCAATCTCCTGAGCAAATACTCTTTATATATCTCAATAAAATATATATATGGCGAACGTAAATAAAGCAATGAATCTCGAATTTAAGTAGTCCTTATACAAGATCAATTGTGAATTGTGAGTTGCGTTTCTTCAGTCTCTACCCTACCGTTCAAGATTATCCGAAAAATTAAAATTTGTAACAAAGTTAAGTTAACCGTCAAACGACTATTTACATCAGTTTAGTACGTCTCTTCCTATCATATAAAATATGATTATTTTACAATGTCGGGTTACATCGGCCAACAGAGTTTCGCTAATTGATTGCAATGCCGATTAAAAGGTCACCGTTTTGTGCATTAAAAACGTAAACTGCAATTGAAAACAGCGGAACGAAACAATAAAACATTCTCTTTCCATTTTCAATCCGCTCATCTGTTGGCCGATGAGCCTTTTTTAGTATGAATTATTATTTAACGTTATATACAAGGTTACATATTAGTTGGACGCTCACACCAATGAATTAAAACATGTTTCTCATCAAACGTGTTATTCACCAACAAACAAAACAATGCGACTGAGTCGGCATTACTTTCAGGTAAACCTGCGGTTTTCGGTCTCCGCGCAAGATCCTTCTGTCTTGTCGATTTTCGAAAAAGTCGGGGCACCAAAACAACCATCGGTCGTCACGTGAACCAGGGGAAAAGACATTCCATTTTGTCGCATACAATTTGCATTCCACGAGATAGATAAACGAATCTATCTCGTGGAAGTCCGTCCTAGTTTGCACACATACATCGCGCGTGCAATTAAAACGAGATTATAAGGACAAACGCACGTGAATAACGATAATTGATAAGCCGCGCAAAGCGTGCGTTCTTTTTTCTAAGCAACCGTGGCGTTGCTACGATAATCGGTAACTAAATAGCGCATCGCGTGAACTACGATTAGCCGCGACTTTTACGCGCCGTGCTATCCTAGAAATTAGATACGTCGTCTGGTGTTTGACCATGAATCGCGTATCGCGGCGCGTCCGATGAAAGCGAATTGCGAAAAACCGACCACACACTGGCACGAATCGGCTGCTGAAACGAGGAGCGAAAATCGTCGGAAGGCGAACATTTGAGGAGGAGAGAGACGAGGAGATGAGCGATTTTGAAGTTTTTTCTTTGTTTTATGTTTATTTTATTTTATTTTGGTTATTTGCGTGATTTGTTAAATGTCCAGTAAATGAAAAACGATTAAGTACGATAGGTGATTTTGAATTGAATTTCTATATCAATTTGGGAATCGTAATCCTGCGATTACAAACGATAGAAACATTACTTAACTAAAATATCTGAAAAAATCGCCCTAAGGAAGATTTGAACTCGGAAAGTTCCAGCCATCAGCTTGACACCTTACCGAGTGAGCTAATCTGACTTATAATATCTGTGATTTAATTTGACCATAGCTAAGACGACCTGATATGTTACTATGAAAGTGAATCAAATAAACGAGTTTTGACAGCATACACATTTGGTTAATTAATAATAACAATGAAAATAAATGGGATATCAATAGATAATTACTGTAAATGTAAATCAGTTGTAAACAAATCATCGCGTTTACATGCGATTCAATTCGATTCAACACATACTTTCGTTTGTTGGATTTTAATTTAGGTTAGAACCTAAATTAAAAGCAGTCGTAGTTTTTAAAGATTCGCTATTCGCTGGGAGGAACGCTGAATCGTTTTCAATCTTTTTCAATTTTTTCCTATCGTTTTTCATTTGCTGGGAGCTTAAGTATTCTTGTTTACAGATTTCCGTGGTGGAAACTTTGGAATGGGGGAGATATCACTGAGAGTGATTTTGGAAACTTCCATCCAAAGTAACTAGATGACTCGCGACTTTTTATATAAATGGCTGTAAACCGTTTTTTAAAAAGTTATTAATGTTTTGTTTGATTGAATTAAAAACTTGGAAATTTTTAAGAAGGGTTCATAGTTTACAGTATTGTTCAATGTTTTAGTTGGAAGCATAAATAAAAATGAATCGACTGAGTCTGGAAGCCTTGAGTCATACGTGAGAGCAAAACAAAACTTATGCCAATGCGATATTATCGAATCTCAGAATGATGTTCTGTTTTATTACAGCAATCTTCGAGTAAAAGATTCCTTTATTGTCCGTTAAAAAAGTAGTGAACGTTGAAAAAATGCATTATTTTTACAAATGTTAAACAAATTATAATTTGGAAATTATAAACTAAATAACATAAATAATATTTGGGTTTATTCAGTACATTTACTTTGAAAAGTTTGCAAAATCACGAGAGTTAAAACCGATAACCGACAGACAAAGTTTCCAAATTGTTGCACAAACAGTTTCAGATTTGATTTTACGTGCATTGTGACACCGTTTATCTCCATAAAAAAATATCTATACGTTGATTCTTTTCAAAGGTGATCAGGTACAAAACAATTCTGTATCATCTCTGTTGAAAAATACTGAAAGTTCTTAAACACATTTTGTCAAAGCTCCCTAAAGGAACTCAAAATGTGAAACGTTTTCCTAACGTGTAATAAACGTTTAATGTCGAATAAGCATTCACTAAAACGTTTAGATAACGTTGACGAATAAACGTTTTGAGAACGTTTAAAATGTTTAAAGATATAATGATGTTTCTGTACTTCTATTCATTTAATACATTTCCATTCTATTTCTGACTAAGTGTCTTAGTTCCACAAGTATCATTTAACACCGATCTCTCTCTCAATAACTCCCAGCATTTTCAAAACAAGACTTCTATCTTACAATTTTTCTCAAATATATAATCCCAACAACAAAACCTTCCACCTAACAACCTCACCCAATACTTTCCTCACAACACCAAAAAGCAATAAAACATAAACACCAACTGCCCCCTTTTCGCGACACGTCCAACACAATTCACTTCCACTCTTCCCTCCCTAATGTCTTTCGCACCTAAACCCACCATGATTTACGGATCTCTCTTCCTAAACATAATCCCCCGTTATCACCTCTCTCCAAACACCACTCCCAAAAACTTGCAACCGTGGATTTCCTCCATAATCCACGGTCGCAAATTTGTACCCCTCAACTTACGGGGTCGTCGCGTCGCCAGGAACAGGAGGTGTTTCGCCAGCATGTTCGCGCCGAAAAAGTCGCCGGCCGCTCTCGAATTTGGCCTAATCGCCGCCGGCGACCGTCGGTCTGCTTGTTTTCTCGGCGCGTCGCATGCCCGGGGTCGTTATCGCTCGTCGGAATGTCGCTGTAATTAGCGACAAACGCCGAGCGAATTCGGCGTGCGACTGTGTGCGAGTCTCGCGCCTTCTTTTTCTCCGGCGGTAATCTGCGGATAATTGGCGGCGCGCGCTCCGTAAAAAGTCGCCGCGGTGACTAAAAGCCGCGGTCCCGTCGGCCAACTATTTGAGTCTATCGTCGCGATCCGAGGAAGGAGAAGCGCCTCGAGGTAGGGATGTTTATTAATCAGCATCTGACGGTATCACGTGGGATGAATATCGATGTCTGATGCAATGCGCTTGACTATTGAGCCACTGCGAGCGTAGAGCCGATGATAAGGGCTGGTTGTGCGAGTCTCCCTGATCTTTTCCGTCTTGTCGCGGCGCACTTTTGCGCAATCGCCGGTTATTTATCGCTCTCGACGCACCCCCTTTGTCCGTGCGTTAACCTTACGGCGGTAAAATGCGCCGCGACGATTACGCGACGAAAAAGGTCCCGGGGAAGTCGCAGAGGAAACAGTTTCAATCTTTAAACTTAACTCTACTTCTCTTGACTTCATATCTGGACCAAAATGGAATCTACAGATTCTGCATTGAGGAAATTTCAGCTTAGCATTTTACGGTTACTCAATGTTACCCTAAGTACCATTTTTTCAACGGCTCAAAAATCGCGCAGTAACCTTGCTAATCGCTGCTCTTTGCTGGGGTTACTCATGCGTCGTTATCAGTGAAATATTCCACTGTCATAGAGACGCCTTTATCTCGCGGCTATTGATACCCAGTGTTCGCGGCTCACGCGCGCGGCTTACACGAGATTATGTAAACGTGACAATCGAGCCGATACCGCGTCGCTTTCGTCATTGTTGTTTTGCGCGTGAATAATGGTCCGTCGGGGAATTGGGTCGCCGGAGCGTCTTTGTCGAGTTCACCAGACCTCACCAGATCTCGGTGTCGTTGCCGGAGTAGAGGAGGGCCCGCACCGGCTCCAGGTCGGTCGCCCGGGGCCTGGGGCTGGAGGGCAGCAGCCCCGGGAGCGACTCGCCGCTCAGGTCCGGGTTCCTCTCCATCGGCGGCTCCGGACTCGACACCGTCTCCGGGTAGTTGATGCGCTCCTTCAGCAGCTCCTCCCGGATCTCCTCGGAGGGCGTGCGGGTCATCTTCTGGGGCTTGTCGGCGGGCGAGGAGAGCTTCCGGATGAAGAGCATGGGGCTGTTGGCCATGCGGTAGCTCTCGCTGCGCTTCACCTTCCGGGGGGTCACGCTCTTCGGCGGTTCGACCTCGGGAAGGTCGCCGTTGAGGTTCGCGTGGCCGTTCTCTTTGTCCGCTCTGTCTTCGGGGGTCCTCGGCTCGTCGAAGTCGGACACGAGGAGCCGACGACTGAGCTTCGGGGTGTTGCCTTTGGGCACCAGGGTGTCCGGGCAGACGGCGGACCGGGCGACGCTCGGTCGGGGCTGCAGCGCCCTCCTACCGAGCGGCGTTTCCGTCAGGGTCTTCCGTCTGATGTCGTTCTTCTTCTTCGGCGAACAGACGACGCGTTTTTTGTTGCCGGGGATGGGCGGTTTGTGCTTATTCGCGCGGTTCACGTGGGGACCGTTGGTGCCGGGACCGGGGTTCTTAAGGACTGAGGGCGTGGCGCCATCTACGGGTTTACCTGAGAGTAACGCCTGATCGTTGGGCGTTCGCGACGATCGGGTGCCTGCTAATCTACCGGTGCCAGAACAACCATCAGTGCTGGGAGCAGTGGGCCTCTTACCTTCGTCTTCTTGCATGTTGACGTAGGCCCCGCGGACCTGTTTGTGGGGACTTGTCGGACTAGTCGGCCCCACGACCGTGGAAGGGGTTCGCACGTAATCGGGGCTTGGCGCACGGTCGGGACTTTTCGCCGCTCGTATAATTAGTTTTCCTAGTTGCGGTGAGGTAGGTGGCGTTGATTTCAGGGTACCGTCCACGCAGTCTTGGGCACGGTTCACCGCGCGCACGTTCGGTTGCGCGCGATGCACCATCGGCGACGGACTCGGCGAGGAATTGTCTTTCACGAATGGACCTGTGTGGGAAAAATGGCTGGTGAGGGTGCGTACGAAGGTGGCACTGGGAGCCACGGACGTCAAGTGGTGCTGGGTTAAGATTGCTTTGCACTGTCCCAGGTCAATGCGCGGAAGGTTTCGCGTTAGCTGGCGTATCTAAATTGGAGCCGTTTAGATAAGGGACGTTGACGTAAATGAATAGCCGGGATTAAGGCCGACTGCGCTCTAAACAGAGATTCATTCAATGGAAACGTTCCTATCTTGAAGTCCCAGAGATTTTATTAGCAATTAGTTGAAATTAAAAGCAGTAAAGGAACACTTAGCCGACATTTAGCGACATCGAATCTGTACAGTACAATCATTCTTTTACCCAAAGCTGACACTGATCACGTGAAACAGTTCCATGCACCACGAATACTAATACCTAAAAGGCATGCTCACCTGGATTGAACGTGGTGTGCGCCCCCTTGCGTCGCTTCAAACTGTCCGACGAGTAAACGACCTTGCCCTCAGAGTCCAAGGTCACTCTTGCGCCCTGTCTTCGTCTCTCCAAGGACGAGTCCGGCTTCTTCGGCAGGTCGCTCAGACTCACGTACTCCGCGTCCCTCCTGAACAGATCCGCGTTGGCGTAGGTCGCGGCCGAGCGGACAGGCGTGATGCTCTGCCGCTTGTCGTTGTTGTTCCTCACGTCAGCTATGGTTACATAGTCGCCGGAGTCGGGGTGTGCCGCGTCCTGGGGCCTATCCTTGCGCTGTTCCTCGTGCAGCTTCTGCTGATGTTTCTTCACGTGGATTGGCAAAACACCGCGAAGCTTCTCGAGGACGCCGCTCAGCGAGCTGACCTTGGACGTCGCGTGGGTCTTGTCGGCCGGGGCCTGCGGGACCGTCTGTACCGTCGCGTACAGGTTCCGGTCCTGGCCGTTGATCACCTCCATCTTCGAAGTCCCGACCGTCGCGGACATCAGCACGTCGCCGTCCAGCTTCAGCTTCTGCTCGCTCTTGGTCGGCACGTGGACATCCGCGTCCTTGGAGTGCTCGTCGTCGGAACCAGGGGGCGTGATGATGCACATGGACGGAATGCGGCTGGCGTTGATCGCGGTCTTGGACCGGATCCGCTCGATCCGCTCGCAGCCCTCCAGGTCGCTCGACTCCGAGTACTCGAACTCGGAGCAGGACCTGCCGGTGCAGGCCGGACTCGAGGCCGAGTCCACGGGCGAAGAGGACGTGTTGTGTCCGCTGTCCGGGGACTCGCCGCCGTTCTGGTTCTGGCCGTGGATCTGAAATTCGGGAGGTTCGTTATGGTGGAACGACTCGAGGAGCATACTTACGTCACTGGAACGAAGTGTACCATTGCCACCACGGTCAGGCTAGACTTGCGCTCCGGCGGCGGGGGCGCCAGCAGCGCCGTGCAAACAGTCCCCGCGGAGCTCGTCGTCGTCGACGTCGATCCCCTCCCGAAGAGTTCATACTCGTTTTCGATAACCGGCGAGGTGGGGTCAGAACTAACCTCGTTAGATTTCGTTAACGGACTCTGAGGCACGAGTTCCTCCTCTCTTAACGTTTTCAGACCCGAGTCCATGTGGAATGAGGTATAGTAACCTTCGGTGTCACACGAATATACTGATGACGTTTCCCCATCATCCGAGAATGGAATCACGGTTAGGTCTTGTATAATATCGGGGGTCAACGTACCTTCAGACGTCACCGACGACGAGGCCGACGTGTCGCGGCCTTTGAACCGGCGCACGTGGTTCAGCGACGTCGACGACGTGCCGATGGAAGCGGTTGTGGTCGACCTGCAAATACATGTCGTTACTCGCTCGGTCTTTTTTATATTTACAATTGTATTTTAACATATATTTAACATATAATTGTAAAGTTCAAGAGAAAAAATCAAAAACTAAAACTAAATTAATATCAAGTATCGAAATATAAAATGGTAAAGAGTTAGCAAACAAAGGGAAAAGAGTGAATTTAGGATCGCAATAAAAGCAAACTAAAAAACACTTTCACGTGAACACGTGAAAGTGTTGGTGGGAAATATGGCGGTAGTATAACTCCCGACTTAACCACTAGGTGGAGTCCATTTTCTCACCAACGACATGACTCTTTTCCATTACAAGTAGACTCTTTTTTGTGTCAAATTGTGAGTTTTGGATAACTTAAGGTCGATGTCCAAGCAATTAAAATTTTCATTTAGCCTTAAAAGTTAACGTTCCAGTCTTAACTCTCTCTATGAAAACCTAGACTCTGGACCAGTGTAGGCATATCCATATCCATTTTCCCTTCCCCATTCCTTCTACTTTCCCCGTATCAATGTCGCAATTTACCTCGGTGGATGCGTCGCCGTGGTGGTTTCGCTACCGATGCTCGCTCTGCCGCTCTCTGACGACGCGCTCCAGTTCCCGGAACTGGAATGGGGTTGGTCTTCTCGGTTTCCCTTGCGTCGTTCCCGGCGCTGCGCCGCGCTCTCTCTCAGCTTGACGCCGCTCTGCTTGTTGTTCTCCGCCGTGGGCACCGACACCGGAATGCTCGACGTGCTCTTGCCACTCGAGCTCGAGGAACTGGGCTTGCGCTCGTGCGACTTGTCGCGTCGCCGCCGGCTCGACACAGTCTCGTAGATATTGATGTCGTCGCACGACTTGGACGACGCCTGGTTCGTCCGCTCGTCGCCCGCTCCGTTGACCAGCGCCGGCTGCGCCACCTGTGAGGACTTGGGACTGATGAACTTGAGCCGCGACATGCCCCAGGATTTAAGCGTATTGAAGTGCGACTTCTTGTCGGTGGGCGAGTCCTTCTTGGACGATCCGAGGATGTCGGTACTGGCGGAACGGTGCGCTCTGGAGGAGCTCGGTGCCAGGGAGTCGTCAACTTCGGCGACGGGGGTTTCACTGAAACGAAGAGGAGGAGGTTAGGTTTGCTGTGGTGGGTGTAGAGGGGGGTTTGGGTAGTCTCCAGGTGGCTCCAGGCTAGGGAGTCATGAAACAACGTGGAGAATTGTACTGGGTAGGTAGAAAAAGATAGTCTCCAGGTGGCTGCAGGATAGGGAGTCTGGAACCAGGTGGAGAATTGAACTGGGGAGGTAGAAAAAGGCAGTAAGATGGAGTAGACTTACTCTCCGATGGCCTGGCGAATTTCACGCTGATCCGTGCCGGCGATGGTGTTTCGTCTCTTGCCCCGAGGCCTTCTGGGCCGCGACCTCCGTTTCACGGCGGACTCTTGAGACTCGGGCCCCGATAACAACGATCGGCGACGCATTGACATCCGATCGAACCTCCGACCGCTCACGTCGACCGCGACGACCTCTGCGGGGAACCTGTGGAATTTGGGAGAAATTAGTTGAGGGTTTCGTTGGATTGGCTATGAAGAATAATGTAGTTGGTTAGTTTAGAAGGTATGTTTTAAAGACATTAGGTGATAAACTTGATACCCTACCAGAGAATATTTTAAACATTTTATAGAAATATTAATAAAATGTGTTTAAAATATTTTTTTTAATATTTCTAAAACATTTTTTAATATTTCTAAAACATTTTTTTAATATTTAATTATTCAACCAATCAGATGAAATAACATCATTGCCACAGCTGGGAATCGAACCCTTGTCCTTCCGTGCAGAAGTTTGAAAGTATAACCATTCGAGCAATGTCTATAAAAGTTCAGTACTCGACTTGCACCATCTAGGTGGCGAGCTGCACCATCTACATGGCGATTTACGCAATTTAAATGGCGCTGGTGGCCATCTAGATGGCGGAATTCGCCATCTAGTTTTCTCAGTGTGATTATGTTGTTCGAACGAACTTAAGGCCACTCACTCACGTGGTGAGGGGAAAGGGGATACAGAATACAATATTTGATAAATTAGAGTTT
Source organism: Ceratoteleas bidentatus (assembly GCA_022817645.1). NCBI lineage: Eukaryota > Metazoa > Arthropoda > Insecta > Hymenoptera > Scelionidae > Ceratoteleas > Ceratoteleas bidentatus. The sequence continues at coordinate 791 of JABFPB010004100.1, read as the reverse complement.
CATTTGGAAAATGTGGTATAATTATTATTGTAACTTGATTACAAGTGCCTTAGTATTAAAGATAGTATTAAACCATATTTCCACTTTATTCGAACATAACAATATTTATTTTTAAATCCTGGAAGTTTTGAATCTATTTTTGTAATTGAAAAAATGCAGCTAAACTTTCAGTTTTCATCGAATTTTGTTATTGAAAGTCATAACTAATCCTGCTTAGCATTCTCTATAAATTCATTGTTTCAAAATGTTCAAATCCCACACTGCTGCAACATTTAATCTTAATTATTTACAGTATATTTCATTATCTGTTAATTATAAAAGTGATTTGACTTTAAACAATAAGTTATGGCTTTCAAAAACGAAATTCGATGAAAGATTCGGTATATTTTTTCTGACGCAAAAGTAGATTCACAAGTTTGACCTTTTAAAAGTAGATATTGTTATGTTTGAATATTGTGAAAATATGGCTTAAAAATATCTTAAGGCACTTGGAAATACCATTTCCAAATGAAACTCTAATTTAACAAATATTGTATTCTGTATCTCCAACTCCCGCACCACACGAATGACCCTGATAGAATATCATTGTTGTATATATCTAGCATATGTATAATATACATATATTATATGAATACTAGGGGGGCTTCGCCTCCCTGAGCGCTACGCGCTCCAAACCCCCAATAATAAAGATGATAAAATATTAAAAATTATTAATTTAAGCATTTTATTTTGTAGCAGATATTAGCTAATTATTTATAAATTTATGTTAATTACGAATATTTATAGTTTTT